>PVKU01015307.1:0-18834 GCA_004027475.1 Anoura caudifer | reverse complement strand
GAGAGGAGAGGGATAGGAATATCCAGGGAAAAGGGGAAGGGATTAGAGCAACAAGTATGAAAGACATATGGACAAAAGCTGGGGGGGGGTGGAAATGGAAGGGAGCTGGGGAGGGCTGGGGCGGAGGGACGGGATGGGAGTAGAAAACAGAAGACTGTATAAGAACAACAATTAAAATAAAATTTAATTAAAAAAAAGATTTTATTTATTTATTTTTATAGAGACGGGTAGGGTGGGAGAAAGAGAGGGAGAGAAACATCAATGTGTGATTGCTTCTTGTGTGTCCCCTACTGGGGAAGTGGCCTGAAACCCAGGCATGTACCCTGACTGGGAATCGAACTGGCAACATTTTGGTTCTCAGTCCAGTGCTCCATCCACTGAGCCACACCAGCTAGGGCTAACAATCTTTTTATTTATTGATTTGAGAGAGAGAGAGAGAGAGCAAGAGCAAGACTGAGTGAGTGAGAAAGAGAGACAGAGAGAGAGAGAGAGAGAGAGAGTGAGAGAGAGAGAGAGAGAGAGAGAGAGATTAAGTCACCATTCCACTTATTTATGTATTCATTGGTTGATTCTTGCATGTGCTCCCTTGGTGCATCAGGATGACTCCCCAACCAACTAAACCACCCTGCCAGGACTGACATCACAAACTTTTAGACACCCATCATTTCTATACTTTACTGATGAAGAAACTGTGGCTCAAATGTTCACGGTCACAGACAGCTAGTAGATGAAACAGGAATTCAGCCTGGGTCTGGAGTCTCCAAAGCTATGCTCCAAAGATGTTCATGGTAGCCTTATTTATAGCAAGAATTGATTGAAAGTAGTAAAGAAATGCTTAAATGGCCTATTGTACATCTCACCAATGAATGTAGTCATTAAAAGGTACAGACAACTTTACATTTCTCTGATAGGAGAATAAGTTGATACGACATTCCTGAAAGCAAGTTAGCAATATGCATTGTCTTTTCAAACTTCATACTCTTTGGCCCAGTACTTCACTGTCTAGGACCTTATCCAAAGGTAATAATTGGAAACTTGGAAAAAGGTTTATTTGAAAAAGTACTTACTGAAATAGTACTTTAAAAATACAAAAAGAAATCGGAACAAAACTAAAGTTAAATAAATGATGATTCTTTATATGCTACGGTGTCACACAAGCATTAAAAATTGTGTTTTAATGACATAAAAAACTGTTTACAATATTTTAAGTGAAAAAAGCATAATCAAAATATTGTGTGTACATTATGACTACAATTTTGTTGAAAGAAAAATGTATGCATATGTACAGAAAAACAAGACTGAAGGGAAATATATGAAAATGTGTAAAAGTGTCTTAAAAATAAAAAAAGCATTAAAGTAATTCTCTCTGCATGGAAAAATTAGAGTTCATTCTTTATTATCATCTTTGTGCTTTTCTGAATTTCAAATTCTCCTTAGTAGGAAACAAACCATTTTTGTAAACAGAAAGAATACAGTGGTATTTTTAACAGAAACGAAAAATTCATATTACAAAAATAAATAAATAACAGCAAATGCCATGATGTGTCAAGTAAAAAAAGAAAAATTGCATACACAGTAGAGTTTATGAAAATACATATATAAATACTTAAATATAACTCTGCATAGAAAGTGCTAGATAAAAAATACAACAAAACATTAAAAGTATTTGGGTTCAAATGGAAAAAAATGTGGATTTTTAAAATCTTTTTATTTTTAAAATCTCACTAATTGCCATGATTTTAAAACTTCCTCCATGTCCTGGCCCCCATAAGTCCCATGACAATCCTGGGTGATGTGTGGGTAAGAGCACACAATCTATATAATCAGACACACGTGTGCTCCAATCTGGGCTCTGAAATATACTAGCTGTGTGTCCTTAGGCAAATAGATCAATTTCTCTGAGAAGTAACATAGTGCCTAGCTCCTTAGGTTGCTGTGAGCATTAAGGGACGCTAACTACTTATCATGGAGTGTATCAGAGCCACTAAACGAGCTTTCTGGCCATGGGAGTAGGGAACATGAGTTTGGGGTTTTCACTAGCATGTCTTCAGCTTCACTCTTGGTCTCACTTTGCCAGGCCTCAGAAAGGTGGGAGTAAGGTGCATAGGTCTTCTGGACACTGTGTGCAGCATGAGGAAGTACTCAACAGTGGTGAAAGGAGTACTTGGAGGAAAACATGTTCTTCACAGGCCTTCTGTGAACCCACAGTAAATGTCTTCATAGTTGGGAGATCTCCAGTGAATCTCACTTTTGTTAGTGTACTCAATCCCCAGTTATTAAATTCCAACTCAAAGATGTGTTTGTTTGTTTGTTTGTTTGTTTGTTTATCTATGTGTGTCCCTCTTCTGTATAGATGTGCCTTCAAGGAATAATGATGGGTGCTCAGACAAGTCATGGAGAGGCACACACAGGGATACACTCCAATATCTTCGGAGAGTATCTCTGCTGGCCTTTCCTGCTATCTGATGATCCATAATTAAATTCAATCCTTTGGGTTAACTTCACACTCTCCTAAAATGGAGTATTTATTCTTAATCATATGTCAAGGTCATTAATTTGTTAGAAACTTCCTCTAATCATATACCTGGGAATAAGGTCTAGGGTAAGGTGACTTTTGAAGACAATATATATTTTCGACATTTGGGACACTTGAATGAGTGTAGCCTAAGTGTAGAATTAAAGGTAGAGAAATGAGGAACTCAAGGAGACTGCTCAGCTCTACCGTGGTGAAGAGCACATACCCAGGCATTCATTGCCTTCAGCTTTAAAATGACCCAGAGGTCCAGGACTTCTCTACCCCCTGAAAACATCACCTTGTATTTAGAATCAGTGGAAACTAGTCATTCAAGATGTAGAGTCTGAGTCAGTCACACATAGACTCCAAGTTGCAACCCATATCTTAGTTGTGGAACCTCAAAGGATATGACTTGAGGTGATAATATCTTTTACCAACAGGTGATGTAATGATAAAGTGATATGCTACAAATAATAAACAGCACAGAACCTGGTGCCAATGGGAATAATTACTACTCCTTGAGTTCATTCATATTCATAAAGCCTTGACCAGTTCCAAAACTTCTTGATCTCATAGAAAGAAAAGACAATAGTCTGTGGAAGTTGACAGTGCCTAGTGATACCAGGAGCAGCAATTCCTGTCTCAGTGTGCCCCAAGTTATCTGAGATCATGGTTACCTTAATTCACATAACTCTTAAAGAAAGTCAGGTCAAGGGAAGAAACCATACACTTGGCCAATTTCTCCTATGTGTTTGGAGCCAGTGGAACTGGACATTGCAAGCTTATCTAAACTGTGCAAATATTCATGACCAGACTCTCATCACAAGCTTGAGGTATTCTGAAACAGTCACTTTAACTGCCACTCATCATCTGTTCACCTATTTCTTCAGTCCCTTACAAAATCCTCACCACTCAGAACAGAATTTCAGAGAATTTCTGGGGAGAAGGGAACACAATATGGGGATGCTGTGCTGGGTGGTACATAGGTGAATGTAGTTCAGTAAGAGTGACTCATAGCCCAGTGGGTGACCCATTCTTTAGCACAGAGAGGGTAGCAACAAAAATATAAATAAAGTTCCAGCTGCTATGGAAGACCAGGACATGAGACATTGCAGTTTGGGCCCTTCTAGTCTGGATGCAAGAACAGAGTTGCTGACACCTGTAGCTCAAGATCTGCATGAAATCCCAGAGAGAAAGCCATGCCCAACAACCCAATGTGGTAAACATAATCTTCCACTGATTTACCTCTTTGAATTCTGTCTTTACTAAGACTTTATTAAACCAGGTAGTGTGGTATAAGAAATGCATCAGACTCAAGAAAACAACATTTAACTGCAGGCTTGACCAGTGGGCAACTATGTGTCCATTGCTTCCAGTCCACATTCTCAATGATTTTTGGACTGAAATTCTGCAGTGCCATTGTGGGTTGGCCATTCCACTACCAAGAGCAGCAAATGCCTTTGCCACTCCCAGTGTCCTCACATATGTATTTGTGGCCTTTATAAAGTGGCCAAAATGATCACTTCTTATAGGGAGGTATTAGATTACCTACTATCTTTGTTTACCTTACCAAAGAAGGTAACTTTCTTTTTTTTTTTAAAGATTTTTATTTATTTTTAGAGAGAGGGAAAGGGAGGAAGAAAGAAAGGAAGAGTAACATCAATGTGTGGCTGTCTCTCACACATCCCCTACTGGAGACCTGGCCCACAGCACAGGCCTGTGTCCTGATTGGGATTCAAACCAGCGACCCTTTGGTTTGTAGGCCAGGTTTCAATCCACTGAGCCACACCAGCCAGAGCCAAAGAAGGTAGCCTGCAGAACCCCACACCTTGCCCTGGAGACTCCAGCCCTTCCCTCCAAAGTTCTGTCCTCAGTGCATCAGTTTATATAACTTAGAGCTCTGCCCTGGAACATTGGATAATATATTTGTCAGAACCACAGGCTTCCTGGATCTTCCTTGTAATCACTGTGAATAATAAAAGTCTACAAGTGGGAACTTTACAGTGATAACAAGTCATTGGGAAAATGTAATTATTTTATAAACTACAAGAAACCAAAGCAGCAGCCATGGTTCACAGGCACAAAAAAAAAATAAAAAACAAGGGTAGCCCATGAGAACTCAACAGCAAGTCTTCTAAATATTGTTCTCTGTAATAAAAGAACATTAGTGAGACTTAACTGGCTACCACTTAGTCTTGTGGTCTAGTTCCAAACTCCAAAATTAGTAGGACAAATGCCAAGGCTTGTTTGACTAAGTTAAGGTGACAAATATTAAACCAAGTAGCTACATAAAGGGACTCAGTGAAGGATGTGGGAAGATCTCAGAGAAAAGTTGCCTGCTGAAAAATCAGCCTGAGGCTACTACCCTTCACAATATAGGACACAAATGTACTATACTTATGTTTGACATCTCCTCATATGTAAAATTCCAAGATTCTTTGTGTAAGCACAAGTACACATATTATAAGCAGCGAAAACAGTCCAATGTCCATGCCAAGGCCAAATGCAAAAGCATAACACTCCAAGGACTAATGCCTTGGACCTTCTTGAGTTGAAGTCTTCTAGGTGAAGTTCATGGCTTTTGTAGAACTGCTGTGGTTCTTTGAGATTCAGAAAACTGTATGGACTAAAAGTTAACCTTAAATACCACCAATGCAAATATACAGATTGAAAGATCATGGCAAAACAATTATGTAGAGGCTATAAATGGCATTTCCCATTTCCTCAAGTAGAAACATTCTTCCCCTTAAGTTCTACAATGTAAAACATATGTAGTCATGAAGGGTTCTGTTCTCATCTCTAACCCCAGGTGCCCAAATCCAGCCATTCTGTGTCTTGGAGGAAAAGCACAGGATCATGGCAAAAAACATATTCTACATTCTGTACTCTCTAAAATGATACTAGAATGGAGTCTACAACGGGCCTATTGAGGATCCCGTAAGGCCATTTGTATCTGACTGATGGGGGAGACTGAAAAAATCAATGAATCTTGTGGGCATCAGGTCACTGCTGTTCTTTGGTCAAGTTGATAAAGAACAGCAAGTTGATAAGTGATTAACATGAAAGAAGAGGCAAGACAGGGTCAGATATCCAACCCAAATACAAATTATTGGTTGGCCTGCCTGGCAGCAGTCAGTAACTTTTACCCTCTACTATTGGAGTAAGCACAATGGGTTGAGAGGGCAAACCCCAATCCAGAAGCATCTAGAAGAGATCATTCAAAGTGCCATTGTATGTCATATACATGTGTATATGTCACACACACATGGAAACCAATTAAATTACCCCACATCAGCCATCATACAAACCACTAAGGGCTTCAGTGATGTTTGAATTTACACAGGTAAAATAAATCCAATCTATCAGTAACCCATGAATTATAGCAAAGTTTATGGTAAAATCATTTCATCAGTTGGGTCAAGGCTTGAGGTAAATTTGAAGTAGTTCATGAGTAGATAAAAGTTAATGGAATAACAAACTGTATATCAAAACCATGGGGGAACCCAGTTATAATTCTTTCCTTTTAACTACTCACACAAACACCTGATATTGGCTCAAGAATATAGCGATATCCAGCTTCCCCCACTACTGGCAGCTCAACAGCATAGACAGTCTGACAAAGAAGAAAATTGGCTTTCTTCAGGAAAGACCATCAAAGTAAACAGATAACAAACATACAACACCTTAGCAGTCACACTACCCACTTCAGATGCTGGACCTCTGCTTGCATTTAAGGGGCAAAGAGATCTCCCTTGGCTTCTGCTTGACCTCCTAGTCCTGGTGGCTCTTGCTCTGTGGTTCAGGAAGCCAGGGTGAATTTTAACAAATACTTTATGTTCAGTCACTTGTTTGTTTCTATTTTGCTCTAGATTATATCAAAGAACAAGATCACAACAAACCTAAACATTTTTGGAGGGGCCTCAAACTCCCTCCAGGTAAGTGATTCTAAATGTGTTTTGGGTCTTGTATTCCTTGACAGCCAAATATATAGGAAAAGCCTTTTCAACCCAGAAATATTCACAATTACAAACAATTGCATATATTGTATGAACTCCAGAATAAGGGTTTAAGGTGTAGACATTGTATAATCAGTTTCTATACCCCTCAATACCATAAATTTTAGGAAATGTGTACAATATCCTTAAAAATGAAATAAGAATGTTAGGGAAATGCTGGAAAATACCAAAAGAAACAGGCTGTCAGCCTAGGTGCCCTTAGGGCAGCAGCCAACCCGTAGCTTACTCGCGGGTATCAAATATCACTTCCGCATTCTGCTTCAGCACTCCGCTTGCGCCATAGGCTTCCAGCCCCAGTGATAAGCTTCCCTCCTGAATGATATAGTATATAAGTGCCCTGAATCCTTTGTTCGGGGCCCAGAATTTGGAGACTGCCTCCTCTGGGTCCACGCGCGTAATAAAGCCTCACTCTGTTACCCCGAATCGCGCCAGAGTCACTATTTTCCGAATTATTTTCCATAACAAGAAAACAGGAAAAAATAAGTGATTTTTAAATCCTCTTTCAATAAACTTTATTGCAGGTTGTGTGCATGGTGTCTGAATACTTTGGATGGGTTAAATATCATATGACAACTTCTCAAAATTTACATCCCATGTTGCTTCAAACTATCACCTCATAGAGTGTGAAAATATTGCTGATAAAAATTGCTGGTAAAATTAAAACCCTCAATTAAAAAATTAAAGGTCTAAATTGAAAGCAAAGTAAAAACTTCAGTAAATGAGTGGATAAAAAAAAAAACTATGGTACCTTTACACAATGGAATATTATGCAGCAGAAAGAAGAAGCTCCCACCCTTCACAACAGCATGGATGGAACTGGAGAGCATTATGCTAAGTGAAATAAGCCAGGCAGTGAAAGACAAGTACCAAATGATCTCACCTATAAGTGGAACAGAGTCAACAAAACAAACAAGTAAGAAAAAATATAACCCGTGACATTGAAATAAAGAATAAACTGCCCTGGTTGGTGTAGCTCAGTGGATTGAGCGCAGGCCTGTGAACCAAAGATCGCGGATCGATTCCCAGTCAGGGCACATGCCTGGGTTGCAGGCCAGTTCCCGGCAAGGGACGCACAAGAGGCAACCATACATTGATATTTCTCTCCCTCTCTCCCTCTCTCCTTCCCTTCCCCTCTAAAAATAAATAAATAAAATGTTAAAAAATATCTAGTTTAAAAAAAAAAAGTACAAACTGACAGTAACCAGAGGGGAGCAGGGAGGGGTTGTCAAGGAACATGTATAAAGGACACATGGACAAAGCCAAAAGAGGGTAGGATTGAAGGTGGGAAGTGGGGATGAGTGGGGAGGGGGCAGTGGAGGGAGGAAAATGGAGACAGCTGTGTTCGAACAACAATAAAAAATAAAAAAAAATCTTCAGTTGATGAGTTTAAAAGAGAGGAAGAACATAAACTGTTTTATAGCTCGAATTTGACATTTTATTTTTTCAAAGTTTGGAATTCCTCAATATTTTATTTAATTTTTAAAATTTTTATTGTATTTTTCCCATACCATTTAGTCCCCTTATACACCCCTCCCCCCAGAAATCACCACACTGTTGTCAATGTCTATGAGTCCTTTTTCCTGTTTGCTCAATCCTTCCACCCCCTAACTTCCTCCATTAGCTGTCATCCTGTTGTCCATCTATGAGTCTGTCCTCATTTTCCTTGCTAGTTCAGTTCGTTCATTAGTTTCCACATGAGTGAAATCATATGGTATTTTTCTTTCTCTGACTAGCTTGCAAGAATCTTAAATATAGCCAAGTTGATTTCTAAATAGTACTAATATCAAATAAATGAAGAAGGTAGAAAGTAAAAAATTTCCTGGAAATGACTTGTCACTATGTTAGTGTTCTTTTCCAGATTGTTTTCTATACATACACTAGTTATTAAAATGGGTTCATCCTTTACAAACTGTTCTACAACTTCCTGTCTTCATTTGATATTTCTTAAACATTTTCCGGTAACTTTAGATATAGATTTGACTCACTCTTAACTGCAAAGTTAACTTTTCCTTTCTATGGTTGTACAGAATTTGATTTAGCCTTAGCTATTAAAGGATAGTTGCTAGCAGCTAGAGCCCAAGCAGTACCAATCTCTCCTCTCCATAATCCAACAATTTTATTTCAGAAGTTAAATCATTGTTTAATGTTGAAGGCAATCAAAGCATTTTACCATCCTTGAAAATAGTCAACCTCTCTCCAGTCCCTGGTTCATCACCTTCTCTTTCTTATACTTCAGATATTTTTTGAAACTTAAATTATGATGTTCCTATCATCTATTCCTTCATTCCTCTTTTCCCATAAATCTCAATTATTCTCTTACTGTGAAATGTTTTGCTGTACATGCCAAATACTGTGAATTGAAAGAGACATGGCCAATTTATCTTAAAGAAAAGCATCAGAATGATTTTCTTCCCTCTTCTCCACAGTTAGGAGGAAGAAAGTCTCTCTCTATCCCCAGTGCCTCTATATGTACCCTTTAGTCCCTCTCATCTCTCTAGAAAGAGAGGAAGTTGGTAAGCACTTAGCAAATGTACCGATGATTGCAAAAATGCCACCAACTGTGCATTATAGCACAACTAAACTCAGTACTCCATTCACCGTATTTATTCAAAGCAGTTGAACAAATATTTTATAATAGATATCTGAGCCAGCCAGGTGCCTATATAACATGCCCCACCACTGATTCCTGTTACTCTGATTTGTTTATCAATCTCAGATGTTAATTATCTGAATTTTGTACCTTGGAAAGGTCCCTTCATATTTTATCATGTATACAATATCTTCCTAACTTATGATTTAGGCTTTTAGCTAGGCAATGCCAATGGGCTTATTCTAATCACTTAGACATCGAGCAGATGGGCCATAGTGTCCCATCCCAGCTACCAATGCCAAGTTTCCATACCCTAACCTGGAGCGACCTGCACCTGGGTGACCTGCTTTCTTTCAAGGACAACTAGGATGCCATTTATTATGTACATAGTACTGTTTTGGGTACCATCTAATAATCCATTCAGTGTCTGCTTCAAAGAGTTTGCAGTTGAGTGAAATCAAATTATAAAATGTATGTACAGCTCTAATCATAATACAGATGAAAATGTATCACTTTAACATTTTCTCTCGTCTTTTGTGTATACCTAGATAATCCTCATCTCAATCATTAATAATGGTGAAAAAACACTATTAAGTTCCTATTTTGGCCCTGGTTGGTGTGGTTCAGTGGACTGAGCACCAGCCTGCAAACCAAATTCCTATTTTGACTGGCATTTTCAAGTTTTATTAATTAACTTTTGGAAAGGCAGTTGCTATGCTTCATGCTTCTAGAGAAGAAGCATCACATAAGATCTTTCTAGGAAAGACTTTCAAGTGGTTTTGTTTTCAAAGGACATAAATCCTTCCCTTTAATTGTTTCAATAAAGCAGTGTTGGCCAAGAAAAATCTGCATCTGTGAACTGGTTGCGAAGTCATGAACAGGCTGCTCTTAGTAACCCAGGCAGCCAATTAATCAGCCTTCAAATGGAAAGTTTAACTAAGACTTTCAGTTGTACCTGGACAAGAGTTCCAGTAGTTGGGTTATTAGATGGGAAATAGGAAAGAGCTGCAAAACATGAAAGAACCTTAAATACAACTGTTGTTAAGATACTTAATCTAAGATTGGCATGTGCATGTCTTAAGCAGCAAGCAAGTACACAAATGGAAATGAGTTACTGAAAAACAAACAAAAACATAAATAGAAGGAACAGGTTTCAGTGCTATCCTTTGAGATAAGATCCTCTGCCCACTTTCTGACAGTAAACTGTATTTGTCACTAGTTAACCTGTTAATATCTACTTCCTTTTGGGATTGAGCAGAAAAGTCTTAATGCTACAAAGAAAAGGTAGAGTCTATCTAGTTCAATACCTTTTTTAGTACATGAAGAAACAAGTCCAGGGGGTTGGGTGACTTGGCAAAGGACCCATTACCTAGTCAATATCAGAAGTATTTCTGAGTGGGTTCAAGTCTCCTGATATCTAATCTAGTGTATTTTCTCTGAAAACTTCTACCTCTCAAAAATTCATATGGCTGGTGTGGCTCAGTAGATTGAGTACCGGCTGTGAACCGAAAGGTCACCTGTTTGATTACTAGTCAGGGCATATGACTGAGTTGCAGGTCAGGCCCCCAGTAGCGGGCATGTAAGAGCCAACTACTGTATTTTTAGGACTATAAGACAAACCGGACCATAAAACACCTAGGTTTTAGAGGAGGAAAATAGGAAAAAAAAAATCAAAGCAAAAAAAGTGGTAAAATATTTAATGACCTGTGACCCCGCTCCACTGCTGCCCCCCCCCCAGCAAGCCAGGTGAACTACGTTTGGACTATAAGACTCACCCTCATTTTCCTCCCAAATTTGGGGGTGCATCTTATAGTCTGAAAAATACGGTAATTGATGTTTCTCTCACACATTGATATCTCTCTTTTCCCCTCTCTCTAAAAAGAAATAAAAATCTTTAAAAATTCATATACCTATGTAATCAATAACATCATTAGAAAATAGTATCAATTCAAAACTCTTTAGATATGACTCTTCTAGCAGCAGATCTTTTTTACCTTCTGAAACTTAACAGCACTAACTTACATTTAACTAAGATAGAATCAACAGAGATTTTATATTTGCATTAAGTATGTTGTACATATAATGTAAATAGATTTATATCTTCTTATACTTGTTTTAGCTTGATATTTCAGTATGGCCGTGCTTTTCTGTAACACCAACTAGCAGGAAACGCTGGACTAATGGAAAGAATACACGATGTACTGCAAGCAGTTTGGAACCGTAGCAACCTAGGTCTGCTGTGATAGCACCTCACTCCATACCAAGCACAAAGAGGCTCTAAATAAAATTCTATATGCCATTCATGATCACTTTGGCAGACATGGCAGACAGAGGCTCTTAATCTCTTAACTGTCACCAAATCAGAACTTACCTGAGGACTGTTCTATTCTATAAATTCCTTTGGAGGAGTCTGTGATAAGTATTAACATAGGTAGCTTGAGACACACACACACACACACACACACACACACAAAACCGTAACAAAACAATCAAAAAGAAACTACTCCGAAAGAGATAACCATCCCTCCCAAGCATGCATACTGCAAAAGAAGCACCAAGTGTCCTTCTCTCATGTGGGTAGTTTCTATGGGTCAACGAGCTCAGGGGCCTAGTTTTGTAAATAGTACAGTGTACTCCAAGTCACCAAAGCCATGATAGATCCTAACTGAAGTCCAAGCAAAACAGCATCTTGGGCACATGGGCATTTGTGAATTTGAGTGCAGAAGTCCTAGGTAAACGATGTGTGAAAATAGAAATCTTGTCGAGCAGAAATAAAAGTATAATCACCCACCCACTCTTACTGCCCTCATTCTTAACTTCCATGCCTGCAGTCCCAAAGGCTCCTGTACACACAAGGCTGTTGTATAAAATGGAAAATGGAATTATTTCCCACTCTCTAGAGGAACTGCATCCCCCCACTCCCAAGGGGAGAGTAGGATGACCATTTTGAATGCTGGGTGTTTGTATGTCAGCAAGTACTTACATTCATTGCAGCTTCCTTAAGCATTTATGAACATAGGATCATCATATTTCAGCCACAGTATAGGAGATAAGAAAGCCAGGAGATCTCATAGGTAGGTTGTGAGGAATAAGTAATGAAAAAGCAGTTTGTAAAATACGAAGTATGATTCCAATACAAAGTATGGATAACATACTTTACTTGACAATTAGCCTACTTTATCACAAGCTGCCTGGAAAGAAGGCACATGCTAGACATTGCCAGCATAGCCTCCAGTTGTGGATTAGGTTATAGAGAACAAAGTAACTTTGGTGGGAGCTGTTTCATCTCAAATGAAACCAGGTCATTATATTTTTCTAAATGACACCCAGTTCTTGGGTCTCATGATTCCCATTTACTGTTCAAAAATAAACTTTGTAATACAGTAAAATCTGATTTAATCCATTCATTTCATCTGGAGAAACACCACTGGCAATGTATTGATTGTTTTCTTCATAAAGAAGGGAACTTATTACCAGGCACTCAAACTTATTATAGTGTGATGATAAAGCAAAATACAAAGGTAGAATTATAAATAAGGATCCCATATTTACAATTCATTTTCCAATACTGTAGCCCAGAAACTAACACCACTTTAAACACTGACACATAACAGATAGCTGAGACTAAACTATATACGAGGCTAACACCATAGAAAAACTGAATAAGCAAGAAATGGCACAAGCCTGGAGGTTTTGAAAAATAGCCAAACCTTCTTGCAAAGCTGAAGTTACAACATGAATATATAAGCACTCTCCCTATGGAATTTATAATCAAGATGAGCAGACAAATATGTATAATAAAAAGAAAGAACAATACCTTCTATAGAATATTATAGGAAAAACCTATCATCATTATTCTTTCTGCACTTTCACCCACCCAACTCCTACAAAGAAGGAAAACATTTCTTCCTTATTCAGCTACTCTTTGTAAATTGCATATTCATTGAAAATCATTCATAAATGTTTCTGTTTTTTCTTTTGGAAAGCAGTTGCTGGATATATTCATATACATTTGAGTGGAATGTTATGATGTTTGCATTTTCCTCAAAAATAATCCATGGTAGTAAGAATGAGGAAGAGGGAGAGATCAAACCTAATTTACCATGGATTGATACTTATATAGATGATGGAAACACAAAAAATTCTTTGCATTTCATTTTAACTTTTTTGTGTTTGAACATTTCCATGATAAATCTGTAAATTGTAATCTGCCACGGAAAGCAACCTCAAACACTGGTCATCATGAACAATAAGTACTTTCTCATGCTTGCTTTTCACTGGAAAGCAGGAACCCAAACAAATCCTGCATGCTATGAATTAGAAGATGGACTCAGAGAGAAGGGATCAGAAGCTCTGGAGACATGTTTCACCAGACTCATCACCATCTGGCTAGGACTGCAAACCAGGTGGTTGTTGACAGGAGATCTCAGACCAAAGGTCCCACAAAGCATCTGGATGTGAATAACACAGGCAACTCTAGTGACTCTGTTATGACCTCTACAAAGACTCACACCCCTAGTCACAAATGTTAAACAAGATGATCACATGCAACTCACATCATAGAATAGAAGATGCCATTAAAGGAAATAAATGAATGCTCTATGGAACAAATTTTTGGACAACTGTTTCTAAAAAAAGCAAAGTAAAAGCATCTGCCCTTTTCATGCTTTAACTCATTCTTTGGACTAACTCTGAATCTTGCTAATATTAGGAGATGAATATTAGGAGATCAATCATGAATTCATTTAGGGGCCGCTTTTCCCTTGAATTCAATCCCATCCATCTTTTCTCTTGCTTTTATCTATTGCAGAAGTTGAAGAGCTAAACATACATTTGCCAGGACATCTTGCAGTTATTGGTGGCTATGTGCAAAATGTATTGTCTTGGAACATAATAATACCTGGTTTTAAAGTAGGAACCACGAGGCCAATGTGCTAATGAAGGCAAAGCCAAAGACCCCTCAATGATACCTGCTATGAGACAGGGTTACAATATTGTTCAGTTGGGGTTTTGTTATATGCAGGCAAATAAACTCTTATCTGGTTCAAGAAGAGAATCAATGGCTCCTTAAGCAGATAAGAACCCAAAAGGGATATGTGTGCTGGGAAATGTTTAACTTCCTCTCTGAAAGGCAAAAAGTAAAGACCTGGTTTGTAGTGTTTGCCAATTCCTGTGGAGTAAACAATCTCACTGTGGCCAATTTAAGCTACCAATGGATATCATTAACTGTGTTTTGGCAAAGAATGTGGATAAACATCCGGTACTAGTAGGAATGGGCCCCAGCACATTACTGGATGTGTCATATCTAGACTTCATTGAAATCTAGACTCAAGCAAATTGCTTAGAAACTACCTATAACTGTATATAAAAATGGTCTTGGAAAGGGGAGGGAAGAATGTGGCATAGGGAAGAGAAATAGGAAAGAGGAGGGAAAAATGAGAAGGCGGTATATTTATTTTTAGAATCGGTAATCACTTACCATATTGGAAAACATTAATTTTGACTTCTAGCTTTCCATGAGGAGTAAGAGCTTTAGAATTCTAAGACATCAACAACTTGGGAAGAAAATGTCTTCTGCTATTTGGTTATTCTATATGACTCAAATTTGGTTTTGTAACCATCATGTAACCCTAAAGTACTGGTGCCTCCATGTTCAGCACTTATTTGACACTTAAGAGTATACATGTTATTTTCACACAGGTTACCTCATTTAATCACCATAATTACCCAGGGATAAAAAATATTTTGTGTGTGTTTTGCAGGTTATGACATTGAAGTATAAATATTAAATAGCTTGTTGAAGGTAAAGCAGCTTCCAAATTCACCTTTTATGTGAGTAAAAATCTGTAATGTGTCCTCTTACTACAGCCCCAACTAGTTTGGAATAGAGTTACAGACACAGGGAAGATTTCTCTTAGTGGCTGTTGGACTTCGATTTATGAAAAGAATGGTTAGCATGGTGGTTTATAGTTAATACGTACATGGTAGCTTGTTTTTTTTTCTTTATAGAAATTTGGCAACCTAAAACAAAGAAGAACAAAAACCACAGAGACAACATATAAAAGGACTTATCAATTCTTACATTTATTCCTTAGACTACATAATTTTCAATTTTAAAAATAACAGCTCAGATCCCTGGCACTTTAGTTGTACTTCTAGATAATTGCTTGTAAAATGAAAGGGGCAGAAAGAAAATTAGAAGCTTCTACAAGAGGAAACTGAAAATCTTATAGAGAAGATAATCATTTTCAATAATGGTCATAATTATTGCTAAAGTGTAGTCTCTGCTTAGCAAAATTTTCATTTCCTACTTGTATGTCTCTCTGTGAACTCCAAATTCTACTTCAGAATTACAAATATGATCTCACGTGGAAGAATGTGGCCAGTATAGCAAAATCCAAGTGGCCAGTATAGCTAAATAAAATATGCTTTATACCTACCAGATGCAGGAGTAACTTCAGAATCCAGTCTCTATATCTTCACTATAAGACCTCAACTGCCACCAATGAGAGGGGAGTGGAACCTTAGTAAGTAAGGATTCATCTTTACAATGCAATTGATATTATCACAACACTTGGGGTGGACCAGCCTACTAAGAAAAGGAAAGTTTTCATGTGCTAGAAGGGAAGGTTAAGAGAAGGGAGACAGAGGGGAAAGCAAGTGAGGGGCAATTAGAATGTGATACTACAGGGAAAGGCAGTTTGGAAGATAATACTAAATGGAGATTGCTAATAAGTGCACAGGCATTGGATACTGAATGAGGTGAGAGTAGACATAAAGGTGAGCTATGAAAGATGAGAAGAATTAATCCAAAGCAAAAGTTGTCCCTTATGTAATGGTACCCATGAACCAAGGTGCTGCATAGAGGGACTGAAGAACAATGGGCTGGCATTTTTGATTGAGCAGAGTGGAAACATATGTCTCAAAACAATACAGAGGCTATGGGAATTGGAGGCAATATTACGGTCATTTTGCTGTTGCCCTAGGCCCTCTGGGTAGACCCTGATAAAAGGACATCAATTATGCACAAGAATACCCACCATGTGTTGGAGGACCTACTGATGGCTTGAGCCACCTCAGAAGCTGCTTGCTGCCACAATGCTGAAGGCTCTGAAGTAGCAGTAAAACCTAAGTTATAGAAAGTCATTGTTACATCAGGCCAGCTGGTGGCAATTTCATTACCATAAACTATTCTTTCCTAATGCAAAGTCGTCAGACTTCAAGGCAGCAAAAAGACTGAAAACACAAGGGAGCGGCACGTTAGTATAGAAATTCTGTTTTTCCTTCTTCAGTACAACTTTAAAGGCTTAGGTTTTCAGATGAGCTATCTGAATTGTCATTCTGGAGCAGCTATGAATGTATAACCTGTTTTAAAATTTTTAATTGAAGCAAGCGTTCTGTGTTTATGAAAGGGAGGAATTAATGATTTTGGACAAGATTCAGATTAAGATTAGGCAAGATAATCAATGGTTAGGTAAGGCCCTGAGTGGACCTATTTACTTCCAGGTATTTGGGAAATTCATTGGTGAAAGCGTACAATTACTAAGCCCTTCACATTACAGATGAATTCAGGGTTAAAAGGGAATACATTTATATTCAGCGAATATACGCTTTGAGTTATGTTCCAGCAATCAGAAAATAGAGGCTCAAAATTTTACTAGCTCAACAATCACACAGGATTATAATCCAAATAAGCAGTGCCTGATGAAACTAAAGTGAGGAATCTGTGCCGGTGAGCAATGCATTGTTTCTTACTTCGAAATACAAGTCCTGCCTAAACGGATAAGAATTCATTTAAATATTTCTCCTTTAAAGTGAGCACAATGTTAAGCTTTGCCAGTAGAGGGTGGTGGAGAGACATTCCAGGAGGAAAGGGTCTCTCCCCTGTTTCTGGCAGTTGCACAACAGGTTAGTGGTGTGGAAGTCCGAGTTTGGGGAAGAGGTATGTAGAGAGATGATTCTGAATGGGCACATAGTGTAAGGATATCATATGGACAAAATGATGCACCCTGTGAATGTCAGTCAGCTTCTTTCTCCTGACTGCTTGTTCAGTGAGTTTATGGAAAAAGGTGGCTGAGGTTGTAGGGGTGAAGGCTGTGCATGAGCAAAACAACAGACTTCCCCTCGTGAAGGCTGGCCTGGCTCCAACTACTTACTGCTCAGTGTGTAACCTGCTGATGGCACATGTCAATACTGATCCCAAGACACACCACCATTTCCTGGCAAAGCAGCCAGCCACTTGTTGGCAGGTTGATTACCCTGAACTTCTACCAGCACGGAAAAGGCAAATATTTGTCCTCAATGAAATAGGTATATATATTCTGAGTATGGGTTTATCTTCACTGCTGATAATGTTTCTGCCAGCACCACCATCCATGTGCTCACAGAACACCTGATCATCATTGCAATCCACACAGCCTTGCATCTATCTCATCAGGGAACTCATCTCACAGCAAGGAAGTGTGCCAATAGCCTCGTACCATGGACATAATTGATTTTACACGATCCACTATGACCCACAAGTAGTTGGCCTAATTGAAAAGTGAAATGACTTACTAAAGACTCAGTTACAGGGCCATTTGGGAGAAAACACCTTGCTAAATTGAGATTCAATCTTACAGGATGCAATAAATCACCAGCTGTAATGTGGTGCTCTGTCCACATACCCAGAGTACATGGCTTCAGGAATCAAGGGGTTAGAGGAGGAGTGGTTTCTCTCACTATTACACCTACTAACACATTTCCCTCATTTTCACTTCCCATTCCAGGAATTTTGAGCTCCATTTATTTGAAGATAATAGTTCCTGAGGGAGGAATGCTTCCACCTGGGACCAAACAAATGTTTGACTGAACTGGATGCTGACAGTGCCACTTGGACTTTTTGATCTCCTTGTGCCACTGAACCAACTGGCATAAAGAAGGGTAAATGTACTAACTGGAGTAACTGGTCCTAATTACCAAAGAGAAACCAGATTGTTGCTTCACACTGAAGGCAAGAAGATTTTGTGTCACATAAAGAAAAAAAAATCAGACCTTGGCAAGGGGAGACTTTATTGAAGGAGACTACTGTAGTACAAGGAGGGAAACTATTGCCCTGAGAACCTTCTGACCATAGGATCTGCAAGTGTCTCAAAGGTCAGGCGGAAAGGGTTTTTAGAATGGGGTAAATGAGGTAGAAAGAACTGATGTGGGGGGAATGGGATGAGTATGTGGCATAATTGGACTGTTGATAAGGAATGCCTTTCTTTGTGGTCAGCTGATTTTCAGAAGGGATTGTTAAAAACAGGCTGTTCTGAATTCTGATGTTTGCTCAGGCTGAGAGTGAGTTAAAGTTCAGGGACCTGTGGGAAAGGGAGAAGCTGAGCTAAGGTTTGATCAGGTTAAGCTACCAGGTATTTGTCCAGATTGGTCAATGGAAACAAACAGTTCAGTTCAATTGATGAGACAGAGAATGGGAATTTTGATGGTCTGTTTCTGGCCTTATCATAGGCAAACAAGGGGGTCATGGACACATCTCACCTAAGTCATATTAGAAAGAGAGATTCTTAACAATAAGCCAATTCCCGAAACACAGAAAGATGGGAGATTTCTCCCTCACCCAGCTTCACTGAGATATAATTGACACATAACATTATATAAGACTAAGGAATGCAACATGCTGATTTGATTCATATATATATATATATATATATATATATATATATATATATATA
>PVKU01015306.1:0-18858 GCA_004027475.1 Anoura caudifer | reverse complement strand
AGATGTGATTTCCAGAGCTTGGATTTAAAACTAACCTTAAAGTCATAATAAACCTCAGTTTCACGAATACATTCACATTTAGACATACTGGGGATTAAGCCTTCAGCATAGGAACTTGCGGGGACAGAATTTAGCCCACCATCTAGATCCACCAAATTCATATCCACTTTAAACACAAAAGGGATTCACTGCAATCCCAATAGCTCAAATGTCTGAACCCACTCTAACATCAGCTCTAAGTACCAAAGTTCACCTAAATATAATCTAAATGAAGTGTGGCAGAGACTGGTGCTATGATTCATTTTGAGGCAAAAACTACTCTCTTGCTATGCACCAAATTGTCTGCTTCCCAAACACAACAGTGGAACAGGCATAGGATGGATGGTCCTATTCCAAAGGGGAAAATTGATAAAAGAAGGGGCTCATGGATCTCAAGCAAGTACAGAACGTACCAGAGAAAATTCCACTCAACTTTAAGGCTGGAGAATAGTATTCTTTAGCATGATACTCTGTCCACAGGTCCAATGATGGGGAAGCCCTACTTCTTCTGCTCTAGGAGGAAGCTCCATCCCTGAGGCTTTGAGCAGCCAGGCCTGCGAAACTTGAGGAAGCAATAGTTTCACCTGTAGGGCCATGCCTTGGTTTGTGGTGGGAGTGGCAGCCCTGCAAATCACTGAGTCATTTTTTACTTTTCTTGAAGGATAAGGCATGTTCACGGCCAGAGGATAGTTCTAACGTGACTTTCTCCAGAATCCCAGGGGTCCAGTAGCCTTTCTTTGTTTTCTTAAATATCTGTTTCATTTAGCCCAAACTGACAGGGTTTCTGATGGTATAACCTCATCTCTACTTCTGGCTTCAGCTGAAAATGGCTTAGATTCATGAATCACATCCATAATCTTTTTATGAAGTGATTTTCCAGCTATACATTTGATGCTCTCTCTAGAGCATACTTTCTCCTATTTTTGCAATGAGAATAGGCTGAGAATTTTCCAAATCTTCAAGTTCTGGTTCTTTTTTCCTAAAAATTTTCTTCTTTAATTTATCTCTCTACTTTTACATTTTACTGTAAGCAATAAGAAACTAACCCACATCTTAAGCACATTGCTTAGAAATCATGTTCACTGCCCTGGCTGTGTGGGTCAGTCAGTTCTCATCATCCCCTACAGCAAAAGATTGTGAGTTCGATTCCAGGTCATGGCACATACCTAGGTTGCAGGTTAGGGAAGGCAACTGATGGATGTTTCTCTCTCTCTCTCTCTCTCTCTCTCTCTCTCTCTCTCTCTCTCTCTCTCTCTCAAATCTATAAAATACATATCTTCTGGTGAGGATTAAAAAAATCACATTTGCTAAATATCCAATTTCATCACTCACAAATTCTGCCTTCCACAAAATACTAGAGCAGAGTTCAGCTGAGTTCTTTGTTATTTTATAACAAGGATCATCTTTCTCCAGTGTCCAATAACATATTCTTATTTTCAACTGAGGCCTCAGCAGAAGCATCTTTAAGGTTTATATTTCTATCAATGGTCTCCTCAGGGCAATCTAGGTTTTTTCTAACATGTGTCTCAAAATTCTTGCAGCCTCTACTCACTATCTGGTTCTACATTTTTAGGTATTTGAAATAATAGAACTTATTCCTAATGCCAAAATCTATATTAGTTTGTATGGCTACCATAACAAACTACCACAGCCAGAATGGCCTAACAACAGAAACTTATTTTCTCACACTTCCTGGAGGGTAGTGGTCCAAGATCAAAATGCTGACAAGTTTTCCTTCTAATGCCTCTCAACGTATCTTCAAATGGTCTTTCCTCTGTGTATAGACATCACATTAGTTTAGGGCCCATTCTAGTGTTACTGGCAATATTGGCAGTGGAAACTGTTATCAGCAAACTTGGACCTTCATTCTTGTTTTGTTTTGTTTTGTTCTGTTTTTTCTTTCTTTCTTTTATTTTCTCTTTCTTTTTTTTATAATACAAAATGTATAGGTATAGAGGGGATAAATGGCAATGGAAGGAGAATTGACTCGGGGTGGTGAACACACAATACAACATACAGATGATGTATTATGGACCTCTCAGTTCTTGAGTTTGACAAAGCAAGAATTCAGGGCCAGGAACTCAGATTACAAGAGAAAGTTTATTTAGAAAGATATAGAGGTAGTAAAGGTGAGCCATAGAAGAAATGGGCTTAGGAAACAAGTTACAGAGGCAAAAGAAGGGCTCTTGGAGCTTAGGAGAGAAAGGCAAAGGTAAAGTGCCTGGGGGAGGGGAGAAAAGGGAGAAGGAAAAGGCCCTGGTGTGCTCCCAAGAGACAGGGTAAGTGCTCAGTCTCTCATTTTGAGGGTTTTAAAGACTGAAAGTTTAAAAAAGGTCTTAGGGGAGTATCTCAATAGAGCATTCATCAGTTTTATGCTGCTGTGCCAAAGTGAGACTTATTCCCCCGACTTCATCCATCCTTGACTGTGGTTGGTACAAATGGCACTAACTGTATTTTTGTAATCCATCTTCTTGAGTAGGGTGATTTAAGCTGTTTACCTTCTGGTTAGGGAGAAGTGAAAACCATTTACTCTTCAGTGTCCTTGATTAGAGTAGTTAGGATTTTACTATTTATTAGATGGCTATAAACTGCTTATCCATTTAATTACCTGTCTCAGTTTCCCTATACCATTTGTCCTGGTTTACTAGCCTGCCTCAGTAGGGTGTTTCATCTTTACTTAATTATTTCTTCTTTTTCCTTTTTTGTATTGTTCAAGTACAGTTGTCTCCATTTTCAACCAACCATGCCCCCCTGTCCCATCCATCCCTGCCTCCCACGCTCAAACCTAAACCTTTTGGCTTTGTCCATGCGCCTTTATACATGATCCTTGATGGTCCTTCCCTTATTAAACCCTATTATCCCTCTCTCCACTCTTCTCTGGTTATTGTCAGTTCATTCTTTATTTCAATGTCTCTGGTTGTATCTTGCTTGCTTGTTTTGTTGACTAGGTTCCACTTAAACATGATATCATATGGTATTTCTCTTTCACTTCCTGGCTTATTTCATTTAGCATAATGTTTTCCAGTTCCATCCATGCTGTTGTGAAGCATAGGAGCTCCTTCTTTCTTTCTGCTGCATAGAATTCCACTGTGTAAATGTACCACAGTTTTTTGATCCACTCATTTACTGATGGGCACTTAACTACTTTTTTAAAGGCCCTATCTTCAAAAACAGACATGAAATGAGGTGCTGTGTTGGTTAGGGATTCAACATAAGAATTTGGGGAGACACAATTCAGTCCATGACACATAGAATGGGATAAAATACAGGGTCCAGCAGAAGTAACACCTGCTTGAGTGTGGTTGGTAGGGTAATATGGGTTTAATAATTTACAATTTTAATTTGAACATTTCACCTAAAATGTCATATGGTGTGCTTGAGTGTGATATTGCTGTGTTATGAAATTACATACTTATGATTTTGTAATAAAAGATTTTGTAATAAAAAGGGGTATTATTTTGCTGGATGTTGTGTTTGCAAATTATATATCTGATATGGCAATAGTATCCAGAATATATAAAGAATTCCTACAACTTAACAATAAAAGGACAACCCAATTAAAAAATAAATGGGCAATGGATCTGAGAAGACATTTCTTTAAATGAGATATACAAGTGGCCAAGAAACACATGAAAAAAAATGTTCAATATCATTACCCATTTGATACTAGGGAAATGTAAGCCAAAACAATGATTAGAACACACTTCATATACTAGGATGGCTTTAATTTTAGAAAAAGAAATAATAATTTTTACTGTAGAGAAACTGGAACCTTCTTATATTGCTGGAAGGACTGCAAAATGATGCAGTAGTTTTGGAAAACAACGTGGTACTTCTCAAAAAGTTAAACATGTATCTGTATATACTCAAGAGAACTGAAATTATATGTACACCACACAAAAACTTATAGATGAATGTTCATAGAAGCCTAACTCATAACAGCCAAAAAGTCTAAAAAGACCTAATGTCCATCAAACGAGAATGGACAAATAAACTATGGTATATTTATGCAGTGGAATATTATTAGGCCACAAACAGGAATGAAGTACTGATATATGCCACAGTATGGATGAACCTTGAAAATATTGTGCTAAAAAAAAACAAGATAAAAAAATAAAAAGGAAATTTTAAAAAGAGAAAATATTATGCTAAGTGAAAGAAGGCAGATACAAAAGACAACATGTTATATGATTACATGAGTCTTAAATATCCACAGAGACAGAGAACAGATTAGTGGTTGAATAGGTTTAAGAGAAGGGAGTGAAGGTGAGAAGAAATGGGCAGTGACTGGTAATGGGTACAGGGTTTCTTTTTAAGGTGATGAGAAAAATTTTTTTTTACTTTTATATCATTTAAAAAAATTTTAGTTGAATATATTGAAATGACATTCATTAATAAAATTATATAGGCTTCAGGGGTATAGTTCTATAATATATCATCTATATATTGCATTGTGTGTTCACCACCCCAAGTCAGAAAAAAAAATTTTAATTGATTGTGATGATGGTAGCACAATTCTGTGAATATATAAAAACTATTAAATTATATACTTTAAGTAGGAAAATTATATGGTATGTGAATTACATCTCAATAAAGCTATTAGAATTACATATAAAACCAATTATTCTAAAATACAGTTATCAAAATATTTTAAAGTATAAGATAGTATTATATGTGCTTCTTCATAAGCAAATAAAAAGATCTAGTAGTGGGTGTTATTAATAATTCCCATATTTCAAAAAACTAATGAGCATAAATGAGTTTAAGATATCTGTAATAAAGTAATATGATATGAAAATACTTATGATTTCCATTGGTAATAAAGTCATTGCTTACATTCATAAAAAGGAAATACTAAGTTTTAGGTTGAGGTTAGTGAAAATAAAGATAGAATTTTTTTCCCAGCAAAGTTCATGAATTCTCTGAATGTGACCCACAAATACTTTGGACTGTGAGCCCCAGTGTAGTCAGTACTGAATCAGAGAAGAAACCAGTTGGAAGGCTAAAATAGAAGTCCAAGGCAGCATATATATGAGAGGAAGGAATGGGTAGATTATAACTGTATTTGAGGAGCTGACTCAATAGGATTTTGAATAGATGTGGACAGTAGGGGAAATACGATGTCTGAGCTGCTGCTTGGGTAACTAAGTGGACAGTAAGCAAGCCATGGAAATAGGAAACAAAACTTGGAAAGAGAAGCAGCCTGAGTAAAATGAGATTGGGTAAAAATAAAGTGTTAGGTTTGGAATGTGTTCAGTGTGAACACGAATGAAACAAGATAACTGGATATATGTTCTGGAGCTGAGAAAAAATGATGGAACAGAGATACAAATTTGGGAGTCATCATCATCACACCAGGATTGTGTGCAATGGCACAGGGAGAATGTGTGAAGAGAGAAAATGGCCAACACAGGAGTGAGAGGACAAGAAGCATTTAAGGAAAGGACAGAAGACTAGAAAGCTGCAAAGATGATGTGGGTGAAACAGACGTAGTAGGAAAAGACAGTAGAGTTATTTGATTCCTACACCATAGGGACTCCCAGCTTGGGTACAAAATCATACAGTTATTTTATGCACTTCATTTATAATATACTATGCTTTGGGATTCATATGATGTTTACTCTTATAGTAACTGTTGTTTTACTTACGGAGTTTAAAACTAAAATTTAAAGGTCTTTGCTGAGGGTCACATTGAACCATGAGCTGCTTCGAGGGTGTCTTTAGGACTCGGTAACATAGCAGAGGACATCAAGCCCAAAATCAAGGACCACCAGAACTAGACCAGAAACTATTGGCAGAACTACGTGGATTTCCACCTCTGTGAGAAGGCAATGACAGCTAAAGGGGGTGATGTCTCCATGTGAGAATGGCACGTATACAAGTCCCTCTGCTGCCCATGTTCTGGTTGTCAATCTGGGACAACTACCTGGCAGAAGGCATGGTTTTTCTGAGAAGATCTGAATGGCTCCACCCACCTCTCCCCAGTCCTCCATCCTTCTCCCAAGGAAGTGAAGGGGGACCTGGGTACAATCCACCCAGGGATCCTGAATCATGGCTTAACTAATGATAACTTCTTGTTGAAAAAGTATTTTTGTAAAAAATCTGAAATTTTAAAATGTTACTGTGTTATTGATTTTACAAAGCTGTTTTCTTTTTCATCTGTGACATAAAAACAAAAAAGAAAACCCCTGTATTTAAAAATTACTTTTATGGCTCCTTGGCTTTTGGCTGAGATCAAGTGTAGTGTATGTTGTTATCAGTTTAATATCTGATGTGTCCTCTATCCAAGGACAATATATTAAATGGACTTTTAGAAGAGGGAAATGGAATAGGAGCTTGCTCCACACATCAACCTGGCATTTCAGTACTTCCGGGAATTTAAGAAAAAAAGAAAAAAGAAAGAAAAAAATATGTTTTAATAATTCATTTTTATTGTGGTAGAATAACAGTCATAATGTCATGTAACTGTCACCGCTATCTATTTCTAAAATATTTCTACCCAAGACAAATTCTGTAACCATTAAAGAATAGCTTCCCATTCTCCCTTAACCTCAGTACCTTATATTGATATCTTCTAGTGTACTTTCAGTCTCTATGAATGTGCCTATTCTAGTGCGGAGGAGGAACAAACTTTCCTCTACTCTCAAGATTCTTCTGGCTCGTCTAATTATCAAACAGACATGAGAGATTAGCAAGAGAACACAACCAAATTTAAGACATACATACATGAGAAAGTCAGAGACCTCACATGCACCAGAAGTTCAGAGACAGAAAGGGTGATTGACATGCCGAGTTAGGGATGAGGTAATGAAGAATCTTCGGGACTTCAAAGAGTCATTACAGGATAATAATAAATTGAAGTTTGCCCTACCCTACAGATAGGTCAAAAGGAATTATCTCTGATAATAGCTTATTATGGACAAAGCCCCTAATTCAAATTCTTCTAGTTAGTTAGGGATGAGGGGACAAAGAAGTTTTTCCTGAGCCTGTGGCTAAAGTTGCCTTTAGCTTGAAGTAATCTGCATACCACTGAGGCACACCTTGGGGTGACTTATTCTGGACTCCCACACTAAATATTTCATATAAGTGCAATTATACAATATCTGGTCTTTTGTATCTGGTTTACTTCACTTAGCATGATGTTTAAAAAGTTCGCCCATATTGTAGCATGTATCAGTACTTCATTTCTTTTTTATAGCCAAATAACATTCCATTGTGTGTATATATACACCGCATATTCTTTAGTCATTCATCTGCTGATTAACACTAGATCATTTCAACCCTTTAGCTATTGTGAATAATACAGTGGACACCAGCAAACACATATCTGAGTTCCTATTCTCAGTTCTTTTGGGTGTATGAAGGAAATTGCTGGTTACATAATAATTTTATGTTTAGCTTTTAGAAGAACTGCCAAACTGCTTTCCAGAGTGGGTGTACCATTTTACATTCTCACCAGCAATGTATGAAGGTTATGATTTTTACTAACTCATTTTCTTTTTATTACTGTCATCATTAGTATCATCATCATGATGACCATCCTAATGGATCTGAAGTGGTATCTCATTGTGATTTTTATTTGCCTTTCTCTAATGACAGGATGCTGGACCATCTCTTCATGTGCTTGCTGGCCATTTGTATATTTTGGATAAATATATATTTAAGTCTATTGTTCATTTTTAAAACTGGTGTCCATTCTTTTGCATGTGAAAATCCAGTTGTTTCAGAACTATCTGTTGAATTGACTATTTTTTTCCCCATTGAAGGCTGGCAGCCTTATCAAAATCAACAGGCCATATATCTATGTGTTCATTTCTGGACTTTCAATTCTATTCCATTAATATAATGATTCCATTTCGTATGCCAGCACCACACTGTCAACATAAAAACATATCCACACCCATAGACAGATTTTATAGCAGTTTACTTAAGCCAAACTGATGACATATACCAGGGAGCACGATCTCAAATAGTATAGCATGGGTGTCCAAACTTTTGGTGTCTCTGGGTCACACTGGAAGAAGAAGAGCTGTCTTGGGCCACACATAAAATACACTATGACACATAATCAGAAAACAATCTCATAATGTTTTAAGTATTTTTACGATTTTGTGTTGGGCTGAATTAATAACCATCCTGGGCTGCACGCAGCCCATGTGCCATGGGTTGGACACTCCTGCAAAAGAATAACAGTTTTTGCCCTGGCTGGGCAGCTCAGTTGGTTACAGCATTGTCCCAATACACCAAGGTTGCAGGTTCGAACCCTGGTCAGGGCACATACAAAAATCAACCAATGAGTGCATAAATAGTGAAACAACAAACCTCCTCTCTCTCTTCCTTCTCTCGCTTTAAAATAAATTTTTAAAATATCAACCAATGAATGCATAAATAAGTGGCATAACAAACCTGTTTCTCTCCCTCTCTAATATATATATATATTATATATATATAAAGAATAACAGTTTTGTAGCTTTTTTATGCATTTGAAATTAAGGAGGGGGTGTAAGAAAGGTTGGAAAGAGCAAGGTAAGGAGTGAATTACAGGATAGTTAACAAGATTACGTGCTCTATTGAGATTTAATATCCCCTTCAGGAGTGTTACTTCTGGTATGTAAAAGGTGTGTTAATTTATATATACAAATAAATTTAGTATAGATAGTCTATTTAAAGATAAATATTTTATGAAGTAAAATATTTATCAAGAGATTCTTAAAAAATAAGCTCAGGTTCATTACTAAAATGTCCACACACTGGCAGTTTCTGATTTCATCATTATTTAAAAAGTGGCATTGTTTCAAACATCAGGGCTGTCCTAAAGTGAAAATAAAAGCCACAATGGAAATTGTGACAAAAGCCACTTTTTCTTATAAATAAAATAAATGTAGCAGATTTTTTTTAAAAGTAAGATAAACTGTGCTAATTACAATTAATCCAGCATATAACATAATTGCTTTTTTTTTTGGTCTTATAAACCAGAGTTATCATCTTGGAATACGACTGTTAATCAATAAACCAGAATGTATACCAGCTGTGATTCCAGCTCTGAACTACAAGTTATGGAAAACACAAATGAAATAAAAAGCCAGACCTCTAGTATCACAAAGGAAGGAAGAAAGAAAGGAAAGAAGAAGGGAAAGAAGGAAGCAAGGAAGGATGGACAATGGATAGGGCTGGCTTAAAACCTTTCACTAAAGAAGTTATAGGCCTGTGTCCTACCCAGTTAGTAATTTATGATCAGATCCCTCTGTGAGGTTAATTTTTATCAAATACCTTTTTTCATCCACAATATTGTTCTGATTAATGTAGCTTTGTAATACATTTTGAAATCAGGAAATATCATATCTTGTCTCTCATGAAGATTAGACAACACAACTAATGTGTTGATCAGGGATCACCATATCTATTTACTCTATTTGAAATTTATATTTTCCTTTCTCCCCAGTTTTGCTGAGGTACAACTGACTTAAAAAATAGTTTATTTAAAGTGTACAGTGTGATGTTTTGATAGTCAAAACATTGTGAAAGGATTCCCACAGTGAAATTAATTACCACATCCATCACCTCAGTTACTTATTTAAATTTTCTTCTGAGACCACTTAAGATCTATTCTCTTAGAAAATTGAAGTATACAATGCAATGTGATTAACTACAGTCACCACACTATACACTAGATCCTCAAAACTTATTCATCTTATAACTGAGTTTGTGTCCTCTAACCAACCTCTCCTCATTTCCCACACCCTTCCTCCCCTAGCAACCACCATTCTACTCTCTAATTCTTTGAGTACAACTTTTTATTTTTTTACAGATTCCACATTTATGTGATACCATGCAATATTTGTTTTTCTGTAGTGTCTGGCTTATTTCACTTTGCAAATGGCAGGATTTCCTTTTTTCTTTTTAAAGATTTTATTTATTTATTTATTTTTAGAGAGAGAAGGGAGAAAGAGAGGGAGACAAATATTGATTGGTTGCCTCTCCTACACACCCCAACCAGGGCCCAAACCTGCAACCCAGACATGACTGGGAATGGAACCAGTGACCTCTCTCTTTGCCGGACAATGCCCAACCAACTGAGCCACACTGGTCAACTGTGTGATTCTCTGTCCCTCGGAGCTCTCCTGGACACCATGGATGAGAATGAGTCATCCTGGACACAATCTGTTGTTCCAGTGGAAAAGGGGGTGGCAATTCCTTCTAGTGGAGAATGCCCTGAGCCCTTCTCCAAAACAGCTTTTATTGGGATTGATATGTGCAGGGGTATACAGTATGCATGCAAACCTTATCAATCAATGTCCAAAGGCTATAGCTATAGAAAACAGATATTATCTATAGATAACAATTGAGGAAACACAGAGATCTGCCTCTGATCAGGGTCTGTTAGATATGTTGAAGCCAAATGGTTGTTAAGGCATGGCTCATGAGATTATGAGTTCACTCCCTTATGCTTTGAACTTAAATGTCTGGTTTATACCAACAGGTCTATACAAAGCAAAGCAAGACTTCAAAGGATACAATGTAGTCTTCAGGCCTGATTTCCCATGGGAATTCTTGGTGTAAGTATCAGGTCATGCCTGCTACCTGCATTCCCAGTGTTCAGGTCAAGACTTACAGGCAAGGCCTTGCTTGTGCAGGGCTACGGTTTCAGATACCACACAAAGTGGTCCCCAGGTCAAGGCTGGATTTCCTCCTTTTTAAAGGCTGAATAATAATCCATTATATATACATGACAGTTTCTATCCATTTATCCATTGATGGACACTTAGATTGTTGTCATATCTGGACTATTTTGAATAATGCTGCAATGAACATAGGAATCCAGATATCTATCTGATCTCAAAAAAGATCTCAGAGATGTCTGTTTCCTTTGGATATATATCCTGAAATGCACTTGCTGGATCTTATAGGTCTAACTTTAATTTCTTAAGGAACCACCATGCTGTTTTCAATAATGGCTACACTGGTTTACATTCCCACCAACAATGCTGAAAGGTTCCTTTTTTCCCCCCAAACTGTCTCCAACACTTGTTATTACGTGTCTTTTAGACACTAGCTATCGTGACAAATGAGAAGTGATATCTCATTGTGGTTTTGATTTGTATTTCCTAATCATTGTGATGTTGAATACTTTTCCATATATCTCTACTGGTCATGTAGATAACTTCTTTGGAAAGGTCAGCTGCCCATTTTTAAAATTGGGTTTATTTATTTTGCTATTGAGTTGTATGAGTTCCTTATATACTGCGGATTTTAACTTCTTATCAGATACATGGTTTGGAAATATTTTCTCTAGTTCCATAGGATTCCTTTTCATTTTGCTGATTGTTTCCTTTGCTATGCAGAAGCTTTTTAGTTTCATATAGTCCGACTTTTTATTTTTTGCTTTTGTTGCCTTTGTTTTTGGTGTCAAATTTTTAAAAAGTCATTGTTTTATGGCCCAACATATGATCTATCCTGGATAATATTCCATGTACTTTCTTTTTTTTTTTTTTTTTTTTTTTTTTTTTTTTTTTTTTTTTTTTTTTTTTGTTGTTTTTTTTTTTATTGTTGTTCAGTTACAGTTATCCCACCATTTTCCCTGTTCTCACCCCTAACCTGTCCCCCCAACTCCCACAGTTTATCCCTCCATCGTTGTCCATGCCCATGAGTCCTCTATTTGTGTTACTTTGCTTGCCCCTTCCCCTTCTTTCCTCCACTGTGGACCCCCATCTTGGTCACTGTCAGTTTGTTCTTTATTTCAATGTCTCTGGTTCTATTTTGTTCATTTGTTTGTTTTGTTGATTAGGTTCTGTTCCACTTATAGGTGAGATCACGTGGTATTTCTCTTTCACTGCCTGGCTTATTTCACTTAGTATAATATTCTCCAGCTCTATTCATACTGTCGCAAAGGGTAGGAGTTCCTTCTTTCTTTCTGCTGCATAGTATTCCATTAAGAAATGTACCACAATCTTTTGATCCGCTCATTTACTGATTGGCACTTAGGCTGTTTCCAGCACTTGGCTATTGTAATTGTGCTGCTATGAACATTGGGGTGCATAGGTTCTTTTGAATTGGTGATTCAGGATTTTTAGAGTAAAATCCCAGCAGGGGGATCACTGAATTGAAAGGCAGTTCCATCTTTAGTTTTTTGAGGAAATTCCATACTATTTTTCACAGTGGCTGCACCAGTTTGCATTCCCAACAGTGTACTAGTGTTCCCTTTTCTCCACAACCTCGCCAGCACTAGTTGTTTGTTGATTTTTAATGGTGGCCATTCTGACCAATGTGAAGTGGTATCTCATTGTGGTTTTAATCTGCATCTCTCTAATGGCTAGTGATATTGAGCATTTTTTTCATATGTCTCTGGGCCCTCTGCATGTCCTCCCTGGAGAAGTGTCTGTTTGGATCCTCTCTCATTTTTTAATCATATTGTTTGCCTTCCTGTCTTCCAATTAAACAATTCCTGTTTACTTGGAGTTGTGAGAGTTCTTTATAGATTTTGGAAATTAAACCCTTGTTCGTGGTATCATTGGCAAATCCTGACTTGTTCCCTTTGCCCACCTAAACCCAGCCCGCACTTCCACAGTTGTCCATGTCCATAGGTCATGCATGTGTATGTTCTTCATCTAATCCCTTCACTTCTTTTGTTCAATCATCTGTTCCTCCCTCACCCCCAGCAATCATCAGTCTGTTCTCTATATCTGTAAGTCTGTTTCTGTTTTGCTTGTTCATTTATATTGTTTAGATTTCACATGTAAGTGAAATTATATGGTATTTGTCTGTCTCTGACTGACTTATTTCACTTAGCTATACATTACTTATTGAAGATGGTTGAATATATTGATGTGGTTACTGTTATTATAATGTCAAAGTCCAGGTAAGTAAATTGCAACATACTGTAATTTCTTTTAAATAAAGTTATGGAACTGTTTTTTTTTTTAAATGACTTTAGAGTCCAGCCAAGATGGAGGTGTAGGTAGAAAAACACTTTGCTTCCTCACACAACCAGAAGGATAACAACCAATTTAAAAACAATAAACAAGTAGAACTGCAAGAAAACCAAACTGCATGGACCCCTGACAACCAAGGGATTAAAGAAACATCCATACAGACTGGTAGCAGGGGTGGAGAGTACCTGCGGTAAGGCGGTATTTCACGTGGGCAAGGTAAGGGTGGCTGACTGGGAAACTAAAGACTAAAAACCTCTAGCTATAAAACACTGTGGGGGTTGTGAAGGTAGAGTAAACTCCCAGTCTCACAGGAGAGTTGGTTGGAAAGTGGGGCTAGAGCAGAGTGAGTGGCACTGTTCCCTCTCTGACCCCTCCTCCACAGACAATGACACAATGCACAAAGAGGGCTGTCCTACTCTGGTGAATACCTAAGGCTCAGCCCCTTTACAACATAACAGGTGCACTGAGACAAAGAAATATGGCCCAAATGAAAGAATGGATCAAAACTCCAGAAAAAGAACTAAGCAATGAGGAAATAGAAAACCTGTCTGATGCAGAGTTCAAAACACTGGTAATCAGGATGCTGACAGAATTGGTTGACCTCAGTCACCAAATGAAGGAAGAAATGAAGGCTACACAAAGTAAAACAAAGGAAAATGTACAGGGAACCAACAGTGAAGGGAAGGAAACTGGGATTCAAATCAACAATTTGGAACAAAAGGAAGAAATAAGCATACAACTGAGATAGAATGAAGAAATAAGAATTCAAACAAAAAAAATGAGGAGAGGCTTAGGAACCTCTGGGACAATTTTAAGTGTTTCAACATCTGAATCATAGGGATGCCAGAAGGAGAAGAGGAAGAGCAAGATATTGAAAACTTATTTGAAAAAATAATGAAAGAGAACTTCCCCAATCTGGCAAAGGAAAGAGACTTCCAGGAAGTTCAGGAAGCTCAGAGAGTCCCAAAGAAGTTGGACCTAAGGAGGAACACACCAAGGCACATCATAATTACGTTAGCCAAGATTAAAGAGAAGGAGAGAATCTTAAAAGCAGCAAGAGAAAAGGAGACAGTTATCTACAAAGGAGTGCCCATAAGACTGTCAGATGATTTCTCAAAAGAAACCTTGCAGGCAATAAGGGGCTGGAAAGAAGTATTCCAAGTCATGAAAGGCAAGGACCTACATCCAAGATTACTCTATCCAGCAAAGCTATCATTAGAATGGAAGGGCAGATAAAGTGCTTTCCATATAAGGTCAACTTAAAGGAGTTCATCATCACCAAACCTTTATTACATGAAATGTTAAAGGGACTTATCTAAGAAATAGAAGATCAAAAACTATGAACAGGAAAATGACAACAAACTTATAACTATCAACAACTGATCCTAAAAAACAAAAACTAAAACTAAGCAAACAACTACAACAGGAACAGAACCACAGAAATGGAGATCACATGGAGGGTTATCAGTGGGGAGGGGAAGGGGGAAAATGGAGGTAAAAGGTACAGAGAATAAGAAGCATAATTGGTAGGTACAAAATAGACAGGGGGAGGTTAAGAATTATATGGGAAATAGAGAAGCCAAAGAACTTATATGTACAACCCATGGACATGAACTAAGGGATGGGAGAACACTGGAGGGTGGGATGGTTCAGGGCAGAGGGGTGATAAAGGGGAGAAAAAATGGGGCAACTGTAATAGTATAATCAATAAAATATACTTAAAATAAATGAATTTTTTCATTTTTTTTAATTTTAATTGTTGTTCTTGTACAGTTATCTGTCTTTTACTCACGTCCCAGCCCACTGCCCCAACCCTCCCCACCTCCCACCCATATCCACCCCCCCAAGGTTTTGTCCATGTGTCTTTCATACTTGTTGCTCCGAACCCTTCCCCTTTTCCCCTGAAATTCCCTCCCCTCTCTCCTCTGGTGACTGTCAGCCTGTTCTCAATTTCAGCGTCTTTAGTTATATTATGCTTGTTTGTTTGTTTTGTTGATTAGGTTCCTGTTAAAGGTGAGATCATATAGTATTTGTCTTTCACTGCCTGGCTTATTTCGCTTAGCATAATGCTCTCCAGTTCCATCCATTCTGTCGCGAGGGGTAGGAGCTCCTTCTTTCTTTCTGCTGCATAGAATTCCATTGTGTAAATGTACCATAGTTTAAATTAAATGAAATTTAAAAAAAAGTAAAATCAGACCACTAGGGCCTCAATGGTCTTGATACACAGCAGTAATAAAAAAAAAATTGCCTTGAAAAAGAAAATTGCCTTGAGAGAGAGAGAGAGAGGAAGGGAGAGAAAACACTGATTTGTTGTTCCACTTACTTATGCATTCATTGTTTGAGTCTTGTATGTGCGCTAACCGAAGACTGAATCCACAATGTTGACTATTGAGATGACATTCTAACCAACTGAACTACCTGGCCAGGCCAAGTCATGCAATTGTTTATTGATCAGTATTACAATTAGAAATGCACAGAGGAATAGTGTAATGGAATATTTATTATGGGATCTGTGTTGGACCTGGGTGGTTCCTGACTTTCCTAGTACATGTGACCAAAACTTGCAGAAGAGAAAATATAGCAAAACATACACGTAAAATTCCCTTACAGTATCCACCATTAGAAAATAGACGCTGCCTTTTAAAAACTACATTTATGGCTGGTTGAGGGTCCATATGCACCCTGTTTTATTGAGCTGATAATAATGAGTTTTCTATGATGACTAATTCAGTTTCATAAAACCTGTCTCACTTCCTGCCACTAAAATGTGAGTGGAAGGAATGGGGGAGGGAAGTACTTGATTTTGGACCTTTTCAGAGCAAATCTCAATTTTTGTAACACTACTGCCATTTGCTGATTTAACATGAAATTTCAGAAATGAGCAAGGAGGAGAAAAACACAAGCTCTACCAGAGCTCTTTAGAGTTTGTTTTATAGCAATTAACTTTTAAAACTTTCTTAAAAACATGGACAGAAAACCCAGTGAATTCACAGGTGCTTGTGAAAAGGTGAAGCACTTGAGGGAATATGAAAGGGTTAGGAACCGAGATGTGTGTCACACTGCTTTATTTTCCTGAGCTTGCATTGGTTTGAACATATTTACTTTCTAATTCTTCACCATTTTTATAAAAGACAGAGAAATATATACTGTGAGAAATGTGATTTATAATAGTATCATTATCCCATAATTGAAAATACTGAGTGTTTGGTAGTCTGGCAGAATATGCCCATTAGAAATAACCTGTAGCTCTGGAGGCCAGAGGGTTGCTATGACAACCAGGCAAAAGAGTTTAATAATAGCACTCCCTCAAAGCTGGAAAATTGACAGAAAGATGAGAGCTCTAAATGCAATGGTTTCTCATATAAATGCAAGCAAGCACCAAATACATTTATTTCTTTGTTCAATAGATATTCATCAAGCTCCTATGCTGTTCCTGGCTCCATGTTAGGACCTGTGGGAAAAAAGAGATGTGGTCCTTCCATGATAGAGGGCACATTCTAGTGTGGGAGACAAATAATAAAGAGTAAACAAATCAATAAACTGAATAATTCCAGCATGTGAGGAAGACCCTACAGGAGAGAAAGCAATGAGACTGTGATACTAAACAAGCAGTGTATGTACAAAACATGCAGAAAAACCCAGTCACAGCATATATTTAAATTCTTGCCCTTAGGCTTCTAAGAGATTTAGTAGAAGTGAAATGGGAAATGGAGTTTTATAGTCCTTGTTAACATAATAGAAACAGAACTAAAACTGAAATATTACTTACTCCTCATTTGCTGGCAAAGGTTATTCTTTGTGAAAAAAAGGGTTGAGTGTGTTTTTAAAATAAGTATGCATATTTGTAATGAAAATTATAATGATAAAAGTTATATCACATATGTGACAGAAGCAATTATTCACAAACACAAAATGGGACATGATTAACCTGAAGTCATTATAAGAATTCATCAATAAAGTTTTTAAAAAATATGGAACTTTTCACAAATTTGCATGTCATCCTTGTTCAGGGGCCATGTTAATTTTCTCTGTATCCTTCCAATTTTAGTATATGTGCTGCCAAAGCAAGGACAAGAAACTAAGGTTTGAATAGACTATTGTGGCTAATGGTCTGCATTTCAACAGAGCGGGAGAGGTGTAGATTACATTCACATAGCACAAATGATCTAGGCACAGAAAATGCTAGAATGTTACTAAATAGCCTACCTTGCTCTAAGAAATTGTCAGTTTTTATTCCTCTATTAATTCTTATATCTCTTATTTACTTAACAGAAGCAACATTTGTTAAGGTAATTAATAGTGCAATTGATTACACAGAGCCATTTTTCAGTTTTCTTTCCTTTTAGGAGGTTGGAACATTCCATGATATAATGCTAAGACTAGACTTTGGTTCATGATCTAGGGTACCAATATGTAAGAGTCCATTAAGTTTTATGTAATCAAAACAAGGTCAAGTGCCCTTACCTCTTCTGTACGGAGCAACAGCAAGAGCCTAGGAAGCTCTCTAAGTCTTTCCTGGGTGGGAGGCCGGTCCATGTTGTGTCAACTGTAGTAACTGCTTGGATGGTAATATCACTTTGGCTGCCATGTGCTAAAATCTGGCCTGACACATGGTATGGCAGATTGCTATTTAATCTAATAGCCTTTCTCCCCCATTTAATAAGGAATCCCTGAATTTTAACTATATACTTGTTAACTCAGAATTAAAAACTGCCTCTCCAAAGCACCGCTGCCATGAGGTGTAACAGTGTGGTTAACATCTGACCAATGCCATGGGCCCAACTTCTCTTACAGGAAATAGTCATGTCCTACCTCCTTCCCCACTTCCTCATAACTAGAATATGAACACAAGGGTGAACCAGCTTGCACCACGTGAACCGGGAAAACACTCCTAAGCAGAGCAGAACAGGAAAACAGGAAAGCCTGAACTCAGATGGTTTCTAGATCGGGAATAACATAATAGATTGAACTTTTATATGAGAAATGTCCATCTTATTAAAACAGTTAGGTCTCTGTACATATAACCACACCTAGATCCTAACTAATGTATAAAGTGAGAGAAGACATCTGTGATATCTTCTCTGTACAAAGAAAGCCCTGAAGATACTGAGATTCTGGTTCAGGCTGTGCCTGAAGTAAATGACATTGCTGCGTTTTTCAGTTACAATGGGCAAAAAATTCTACTTTATTTTCTTAAGGTGATCTAAATTAAGGTAATGTTTACAACTGAGTGTCCAAGCTCTTCTCTTTCTTTAATGCACAAACATACCTGTTTTGGAAGAAATACTCTGCCTGATAATTTATATAAAGTCCTTTTTAACTAGTGTTCCCAGAATTAATGAACAGTGCATCCCCCCCCCGCCCCCAAAAATACTCCTGATTGAGAAAGGGTGGTTCTAAGCAACAGTTTTAGCTTTAGGGGTAAGAATGTACATGTTTGACTCCAGTAGAGATAGATGACTCCCCACAAGCTGCATTAGGAGAAAATATGTCTCAGATATAGACAGAACGTTATGCAAAACATATGTGCCCTTCTCTCCCTGTGCCTCAGACAATGTTGAGTCCTCATGGTTTAAAGATGTGAGGAATGGAAGTTTGATGAAACAGGCCCAGGAGATATCTGGCTCAGCATCAAGTAAGGGGTCTTTCTCCCTATTCTGCAAAAAACCTATTGCTTCCATTGTACTCTGAGGTTTGGCAGCTTTTGTGAACAGGATTTTTTTGGTTACATTTTTATGTTACTATTAAATTGGTTTGTATAGTCAAGCCCTTTGCCCATTTTTTAATTGGGTTGCTTGTCTTCTTAGAGTGGAGTCGTGTAAGTTCTTTATATATTTTGGAGATTAAACCCTTGTCTGAGGTATCATTGACAAATATGTTTTCCCATACC
>PVKU01015305.1:0-18866 GCA_004027475.1 Anoura caudifer | reverse complement strand
AAAACTTATTTGAACAAATAATAAAGGAGAACTTCCCCAATCTGGCAAAGGAAATAGACTTCCAGGAAGTCCAGGAAGCTCAGAGAGTCCCAAAGAAGTTGGACCCAAGGAGGAACACACCAAGGCACATCATAATTACATCAGCCAAGATTAAAATGAAGGAGAGAATTCTAGAAGCAGCAAGGGATAAGGGGACAGTTACCTACAAAGGAGTTCCCATCAGACTGTCAGCTGGTTTCTCAAAAGAAACCTTGCAGGCAAGAAGGGGCTGGAAAGAAGTATTCCAAGTCATGAAAGGCAAGGACCTACATCCAAGATTGCTCTATCCAGCAAAGCTGTCATTTAGAATGGAAGGGCAGATAAAGTGCTTCTCAGATAAGGTCAAGTTCAAGGAGTTATCATCACCAAGCCTCTTATTATATGAAATGTTAAAGGGACTTATCTAAGAAAAAGAAGATAAAAAATATGAACAGTAAAAAGACAGCAAACTCACAGGTATTAACAACCACACCTAAAACAAAAGTGAAGTAAGCAAACGACTAGATCAGGAACAGAACCACAGAAATGGAGATCACATGGAAGGTTAGCAACAGGGGAGTGGGAGAAGGAGAGAGGGGGACAAGGTACAGAGAACAAGTAGTATAGACGGTGGGTAGAAAATAGGGGGAGGGCAAGAATAGTGTGGGAAATGTAGAAGCTAAAGAACTTATGGCACATGGGCATGAACTAAAGGGGGGAATGTGGGTGGGAGGGGTTGTGCTGGGTGGAGGGGAATGAAGGGGGGAAATGGGACAACTGTAATAGCATAATCAATAAAATATATTTAAATTTTTTTCTATTAGCATAAGCATAATATTACTCCTAATACACCTAAGAAGTGAACAGTTCCTCAATATCCAGTCAGTGTTCAAATTTCTCTGAATAATAAATATCTATTTATAATTGGTTTGATTCAGGATTCAGACAAGGTTTGCAGATCCCATTTGGTTGATATACACTGTAGGCTCTACATTTCTCTTGGTAGACCCAGACAGGTTTCCTCAATCTTAGCACTATTAACAATTTAGACTGGATAATTATTTCCCATGCAAGCTGTCCTGTCATTGTAGGATATTTAGCAGCAACCCTGGCCTCTTCCTACTAGATATCAATAACATCAGCCCCTAGTGTGACAAACAAAAATGTCTCCAAACATTGTCTAATGTTCCTTGGGGGCAAAATTGCCCCAGTTGAGAACCACTGTTATAATATTCATGTTTAATTTTTTGACAAAAATATTTCCAAGCTGATGTTGTGTATTTCTTATTGCATCACATCACAAAGTACAAAATGATTGGTTAGTTCTCTCTTTTTAAAAATTAATTAATTGATTGATTGATTTGAGAGAGAGAAACATCCATTTGTTGTTCCACTTATTTATGCATTCACTGATTGCTTCCTGTATGTGCTCTGACCAGAAATGAAACCCATAACATTGGCATATTGGGACAATGCTCTTACCAACTGAGCTACCTGGCTAGGGCTGGTTAACTCTCTTTTTGATTAGTGGGTCCAAATGTTGTCTACCATATTTGTACATGCTAAAGTTTCTTTTTTAAAGTATTTTTATTGATTATGCTATTACAGTTTTTCACATTTGTTCCCCTTTATCCTCCCTCCACCCTGCCCCCCACAACCCTCCAGCATTCCTCCCTCCTTAGTTCATGTCCATGGGTTGTACATATAAGTTTTTTGAGTCCTCTGTTTCCTATATCATTTTTATCTCTCCCCATCTATTTTATGCCTACTAATTATGCTTCCTCTTCCTTGTACCTTTTTCCCCCAATTCCTCCCTTACCCCTCCCCATGAGATCCCTCCATGTAGTGTCCATTTCTCTAATTCTGTTCCTGTTCTGGTTGTTTGCTTAGTTTTTCTTTTTGTTGTTTTTCTTTCCTTTTAGGTTCATTTGTTAATAGTTGTGAGTTTGTTGTCATTTTGCTGTTCATATTTTTTTCTTCTTTTTCTTAGATAAGTCACTTTAACGTTTCATGTAATAATGGCTTGGTGATCATGAACTCCTTTAACTTGACCTTACCTGGGAAGCACTTTATCTGCCCTTCCATTATAAATGAAATCTTTGCTGGATAGAGTAATCTTTGCTGGATAGAGTGATCTTGGACCTGGAAAGGTCCTTGCCTTTCATGACTTGGAATACTTCTTTGCAGCCCCTTCTTGCCTGTAAGGTTTCTTTTGAGAAATCAACTGATAGTCTTATGGGAACTCCTTTGAAGGTAACTTTGCTTCTTTTAGGATTCTTGCTTTGTCTTCAATCTTGGGTAACTTAATGATGATGTGCTTTGGTGTGTTCCTTTTTGGGTCCAACTTTTTTGGGACTCTCTGGGCTTCTTGGACTTCCTGTTTGCCAGATAGGGGAAGTTTTCCTTCATTATTTGTTCAAATAAGTTTTCAATTTCTTGCTGATGTTCTTCTTCTGGCACACCTGTGATTCAGGTATTAGAACGTTTCAAGTTGTCCCAGAGGTTCCTAATTTTCATTTTTTTAAATTCTTGTTTCTCCCTTTTCTTCTGGATGGATGTTTATTTCTTTCTTTTGTTCTAAATTGTTGCTTTGAGTCCTGGTTTCCTTCCTGTAACTGTTGATTCCCTTAACATTCTGCTTTATTTCACTTTGGGTATCCTTCATTTGTTTTTTCATTTTTGGACCCTGCTCAATCACATCTGTGAGCATTTTGATTACCAGGGCTTTAAATTCTCCATTAGATAGATTGGCTATCTCCTCATAACTTAGTTCTGAGGTTATGCTCTGTTCTTTAATTTGGACATATTTCTTTGTCTTGGTACAGCTGATAGGTTGCAAGGGGGCAGGCCTTAGGTATTCACCTAGGCAGGGCAACCCTTCTTGCTATGCTGTGCCTCTGCCTGTGGGGGAGGAGCCAGAGAGGGAACAATGCAGCTCACCTGCTCATCTCCAGTGTACTTTTCAACTCTCCTGTGAGGCAGGAAGTATCTCCCACTGTGGCAACCCCAGCCATAGCCCACTTTTGTTTGTGAAATCAATTGTAGTTGTTAAGCCTGTGAAACCTATTATTTGCTGTTCCTGAATGCAATCTTAAGAAAATGACTTCCATATACATCGTAAAACACAAATAAGGATTAAGACAAGAAGGTATCCAAAGGCTGCCATGACCCAAACTTGTAAATTCAGTCCATCAAATCAGTTTTTAGGGTTCAACCATTATAGATTATTGTGGAGGGTCTGGAACACTTTTTGTCTGATAAGGCCTTTGCTTGAGCATTAAGAGCCCTGATGTCCCCCCATGTGATGTGGACACGCCTAAAGGGAACATCATGGGGCACTGAGGGGTTCTTGCCCTCTGCAGGAGGTGCTCGAGCCTTGGCCCCTGTCACTGGAGCAGGCCCCATCCTCCTCCATTGGCAGACCCAGGCCCGTGAATGACAGTGTGGGTGTCTGTTTTCCTTCTGGTTGTTCAGGGTCATCTGGGCCATCTGGTCTGTCAGTTGATTGGTTCTCAGCTCCAGGTAGCAGGGCTTGTCATCTATTCTGCTCATGATAAGGCTTCACTCTTTTGGCTGGCAGCCAGACAGGACCTGTAGGGATGGGAACATACACACACCTTCTTCTCCAAGTTAAGAGATCTACAGGGCCCTGCCAAGAGCCATCTCCCAGTGGATCTCTATATAAAACCTGTGGATAAGATGACTTTGGCTATTTCTTCTGAAAATGTTTCTCAATCGGAGTACAAAGTGATTCATCACAATTAGAAAATTATATGTAATCACGGCTTACATAATCAAATTTTTGAGGGAGGACTCATGGCTCCCCTTTTTTTGTTTTTTAAGAAGATTTTTAAAAGTATGATGAGCCTGTTCTACAATTGCCTGACTGGTTGGATTGTAAGGTATTCCTGCTTTATGTTGGATATTTCAATGCTGAAGAAAAACCTGAGTAGAATGAGCAGGTATCCAGGGCCATTATCAGTTTTAATTTGCTGAGGCCATCCTAAATGAGTAAAGGCCTCAAGCCAATGGCTTGAATATTTTTAGCAGATTCCCCTGTCAAGGCAGATGCATGCAGGGCAGCAGAGAAGTATCAACAGAAATATGAACGTATTTGAATTTTCCAAAGGGAGTGTAATGAGTGACATCTGCTTGCCAAATTATTTGAGAACTTAGTCTTCGAGGATTAACTCCTGTGGATGGGGGTGCCTTGCTAAGGGCTTGGCAATCTGGACATTCTTTAATAATTTGCTTAGCTTGGGAGTGAGGAATATTAAATTGTTTTTGGAGTGCCTGGCTATTTTGATGAGAAAACTGAAGAGAAGCTGCTGCTTCCTGGAACGCATTAAGAACACTGACTAAAGCATCTACCTTATTGTTACCACCCACCAGGGGGCCAGGCAAGCTTGAATGGGATCAAATATGAGTAATGAAGAGTGGGTGTTCTCACTTATCAAGGAGGGACTGTAGGGTCAAAAATAGGTTAAGTAAATTGTGGTCAATGAAAGTCTTAATGCCTGATCTAGATGCAGAATAGTATAAACAGTATATCCTGAGTCACAAACTATATTCAGAGGTTCTTGGGGCCATTGCTGCAGGGCCATGATTGGGAAAAGCTCAGCCCTCTGAGTAGAGGAATGTCCTGAGGATACAAAACTTCTCCAGTCTTTGCCCTCTTGCCAGGCAATAGCGGCCTGTCGGGTTTTTCTGGACCCGTCAAGAAACACAGTTCTCACCCGTTATTGGCGTTGGAGAGACTTTTTCTGCTAGCCTTATTTGAAGGAATGGAATGTTTTGAAGCAATTTATCTGAGGGTAGGTAAATTTCTAGTCCACCTACAAAGTCAGCTATGGCACATTGAAATTCTAAAGGTTGAGCTGCCGATTGTAAACAGACTTGAGTTAAGGGGACGTGAATGAAGGCAGGGTCATATCCAAATAACTGCTGTATTCACTCACGTCCTTTTATAATAAGATGACACAACACAGTTATATAGGTGGTAACAGTACATTGTGGTTGATAGGACAGAAAAAGCCACTCTATCATAGCTAAGTGAGGTGACAGCTGTCCTATAAGATTCATTAGTGTGCCTACAGTTGAAAAACAGAAAAGACAAACAGGAAACTGTGAACTGATTCTATAAGGTTGGCGGGGAAAACAAAGAAAGCTATACCAGTTCCTGCGTGAAGAAGCAGAAAGCTGAAGCCAAACTTCCCCCAAAAGTCACGTGACACCTCACCCCACCTGCATCACCCCTTGCTCACCAATCCCGATTGCTACACGACCCTCACCCTCGTTTTTTTTTGTACAAAACTCCTTCCCAAGAACAAAGGAGTGAGACTTCCCTGGCCCGCGTTCTCCCGGACCAGTGAACTTCGCCCGGAAGCGCTCCCAATAAACTTTTGCTTGCCCAACTTGTGGCTCACTCTTGTTCTTCCTCGGTGAATACCTTACAGATTCTAGTTAGTTGTCACTGCTGAATATGTTGATTTATTATATTTAATTCTTGTAGGGCCTCAGAGCACAATTTTCTGGGGGAATTAAGATCCGGGTCCCCTTTAAGGGCCCGGATTTATTTAACTCATTAAATAAATGAGTTAATTGTTGGGTAGGTATTCCAAGGCTGGGTTGCACCCAGTTGATTGCTCCCAGAAGTTGCTGGAGGTGATTAAGAGTCAAATCCTTGGGTGGATGAATTTGAAGGGCTTGAGGCCAAATTGTCCTATTAAAAAGGATATAGCCTAAATATTTCCAAGTTTCTGAATGCTGGATTTTTTTCTGGAGCAGTTACTAGCCCAGCAGAGGCTACAGAGTTTTTAAGAAAGGGAGCAGCTTTTGCTAAAATATCTTGTGAAGGAGCTGCAATCGGGATGTCATCCATATTCAATAGATAATTGAATTAGGAAACTGATGTCTTACTGGCTGAATGGCTGTATGAATGAAATGCTGGCAGATAGTTGGGCTGTTAAGCATTCCCTGAGGCAAAACTCTCCATTGAAACCTCTGTAAAGGCTGAGAATTGTTAATGACTGGGAGGGAAAATGCAAAATGCTCCCCATCCCTTTCTGCTAAAGGGATTGTAAAGAAACAATCCTTTAGGTCAATAACTAACAGTGGCCAATCCTTTGGAATGCAAGCTGGATTGGGTATTCCCAGCTGCAGGGGGCCCATAGGTTGGAGGGATTCACTGATTTTTCTTAGATCATGAATAAGCCTCCATTTGCCAGATTTCTTTGTTACTACAAAAATAGGCATGTTCCAAGGGCTGTTAGAGGGTTCAATATGACCTGCTTCTAAATGTTGTTTAACTAAAAGGCAGGTCTCTCCAAGTCGCTCTCCTTTAAGGGGCCACTGGTCAACCCATGCCAGCATATTGGAGAGCCAGAAAATTGGTAGGGGAGTTATAAGAGCAGCAGCCATTAGGGAAAATTTGACAGAGAGATTTGCATCCCTCACTGACTGTGGAGATCGCGGCCCCAAATATTAAGGGGCATAGGCAGGATATATGGTGGAATTCTCCCTACCTGTCCTTCCGGTCCATAGTATTTAAGAGACCATACACTGACTTGTGGTTGAGAAGCTCCTCCAACACCTGTTACAGGTGTTCTGCTGTCTGTTAGAGGCCATTCAAGAGGCCAAAACTGATTTGAGATGACAGAGACGTCAGCTCCCGTGTCTGTCAGGCCATGAAAGGTCTTATCCTTTATCTTTATTTGTAAGATTGGTTTATTTAATTTAATTGATTCTGTCCAAACAACTGATTGATTGTCTGTACTACTGAAGCCTCCCTCTCCCCTCACTGTATTCTGAGTCTTTGAGATTACGTAGGGGAGTAGGAGCAGCTGGGCAATATATGTCTAGGCAGGAATAATATGAAAACAAGAAGCTTTAAGCATGATTTTAATTTCCCCTTGATAGTCTGAGTCAATGACCCCTGGCTGAACAAAAATGCCTTTGGTAGTAATACTGGATCTCCCCAAGATTAAACTGACCATTCCTGGGGGTAAAGGTCCCCAGACACCAGTGGGAACTATGATTACTTGATCCTGTTCCTTTAAGATGAGCTTGTTGGTGTTGACCAAGTCCAGCCCTGTGCTTCCGCGGGTGGCTGCATGAAGGTTGGAAACTGCATTTCCCTGCATTCCCTGATATTGACTGTGGTTCTGAAAGCTCCAATTGGGGTTGGGGGTGCTGGAGTGGGCACCCTGTAGGAAGTTTCCCTGAATAGGTTGGCTGTTTTTGTCAAATTTAGAGGAACATTCCTTTGCCCAATGTCTGCCCTTGCCACAGTGTGGATGATCCTTTAGGAAAAGCTTGTAATTACCCTTCCCCCCTCCTGGTGTGGACTTACAGTCCTTGCGCAGGTGACCGGGCTTTCCACAATTGTAACATCTGGGATCTCTCTTAATTGCAGCAGCTAACAAAGAAGCCTTATGCTGCTCCGTACTGATGTCTTGGCAAGCCTTGATAAACTCACTGATGTCTTTGGTGGTAGTTTGCAGGGTCCTATGATGGTCCTGCAGTCTTTGTTAGCATTTTCATAAGCTAGCTGCCACAAAAGAAATTTGGCTTCTCTGTCATTATCTATTTGCCTTTCACTAGCTTCTTGGAGGCGATCAATAAAGTCAATATATGCCTCCATAGCACCCTGATGGATATTGGTAAAGGAAGAAGTTTCCCCAGCCTAAGAATTGGGCACAGACTTCATGGCTCTGAGAGCAATTTGAGCACTTTGATGAAAAGCATGAGGACCAAGCCTGGCTTGAGCTGCAGCGGTGGCAAAAATCACCAGACCCTGGCAGCATAGGGAGGCTGACAGGATTATTCATTTGCGCATCTTCACTGCTTGATGGCCAGCTCGCTGAGAGTACTTGGAATGCCAGACTGTGAACTGAGCTGGGGTTAAGATTGTCCTGGCCAGAGTAATCCAGTCACAAGGGGCCATTCTATAGCTGTCAGTGATGGCTTGAAATAGCCCATTAGTATAAGGAGACTGAAGCCTATTTTCTCTAATGCTCTTTTTTAGATCCTTGTAAAGGGAAAAAGGAAGAGGTTCATGGACATTTTTTTGATCCCTGACTGTAATGGGGAAGGCTGAAAGGGCATCTAAATCCCCAGCCTCTGCTGCCTGCTAAGGCACTGTCTCATGGCCCTAACAGGATATCCGTTTAAATTTTCTGGCTCTCTTGGTGGTGAGTCATCCTGCCAGGAGGAACTCTCCCAGAGTTGAAGTAAGGAGTGATGGCTACAAAGCAGGTCCTCTAATGGTGCTGTAGGCAGAACTTTCATAGCTGGTTCTTCCACTACATCACATATGACTTCCTCCTCTGAACTAGACTCTTTATCCTCCTTATTGACTAGTTCCGGTCTCCTAGCCCATATGGGCATGAGAGCAGGCAGCCCCCAAGTTACTAGGTTTTGAGTTCCAATAGAAACACCAACATCTTGTAAAGTTCTTAACCTATTGCCTGCATCCTCCCAAATCTTTATATCTAAGGTTCCCTCATTAGGAGAAGCAGGGTAGTATTCCTTTATAGTTTGTAAAAGCTGAATGAGATGCTGTTCCTTCACCTTGCAACTCACTCCCTTGAGGAGCTGCTGTAACACCTGAAGGGAGCAATCCAAAAACAAAGGGGCAAGTTGTTTACTCAGGCAAATGGCCACCTGGGTGGGTGTTAGGGTAGAAGGGTTGGGGGAGGTGGCCCGCTGCCCTAAGATAACGGTTCCCGCGCGCGGGCTCTCTCAGCCAATAGCTAACTGCCTCTTTGTGTGATTGTTTGCTCGCCTCTATAAAAGAACCTAGCTGTGAGTGCTAGGGGCGGCTCTCTTGTAGTTCCTTGGGGGTACTATGTCCCCGGGGCGCAGGTTGAGAGTTCGCCCCTGCGCAGGTAATCTTTGGCCAATAAAGTAATATCTTAAACCTGGACATTTCTGGTAGCTGATTATTCTCGCTCGCAGTTGGACTGCAACAACACCCACAGATAAACTTCCTGCTCTTTAGATAAATCAGAGCCCATTCTTGCTATTAAAAGGCTCCTTTTTACTTTTGATTGTTGTCTTTTCAGATTCTGCCGCCTGTGCTGAAACCTAACTAGTTAGCTATTGAGGGATATAATATGCTGTTAGTGAAAGACAGTCAGGGAGAGGGGTACTGGACTTTCCGAGTACCCTCACCCCACTTAGGGTTTTGGGTTTTCCTCCAGCATTTAGGACTGAGAGGGCACTTGTAGAGCTAGGTGACCAACCTTTATATGGTGCTTCCTGGACAAACCAGAAGTTAGATCAAGCAGCATTGGAAGTCCCTATAAGGCCCCTGCATGTCTTGGGAATTGATCCCAGACACCCTCACAAGGTTCTGACTCACATGGGAACGCCCAATTTCTCAGGCCTAGGGGAGGAAGTGCCTTTTGTCTTCCAAGCTTGGTGAATGTCAAAAGCTCTCGTACAAAACCTGTGACTAACACTAAATTCTTCTGGAAAGCGATCTTCGGAGCCCAATAGAAACCAAAGCACTCATTCACTATCTGCTTTTCCATATGCAGGTGGATGGAAGGAAAAGGCAAAATCGAAAGGACCACAAGAAGCAGCTTAAGAGAAAAAATTTGCTGAGATGCTTGTAAATTGTCCTGTAACTAGTTGACATTTTTAAAGCTGATTCAAGGGAAATCTTTGTTCTTTCTCCCAAGCCTAGACCTAGTTGGGGCTTGTGCCATGAGGATGGGCTTGTGAGTGTTTTTACAGTGTGCCTCTCATTGTGTGGACTTTTGCTTGTGGCTGGTGGGAAACCTAGTATTCTAACCTGGTCCACGTCCCAGCTAATTGTGTCATGGGTGACTTCTAGTGGCAAGCACCCTTGTGACTTTTAACTGCTTGACCTGTGCCCATGAGGTGGCAGCGAATACTTGGGAGAGAGAGCAAGGCTCCTAACTTATTCAAGAAGGTATAGTTGCAAAGCAGTCACAAAAGAGGGTGACATAGGAAGAAAACCCTTTTCCTCTGAAATCCAACACACCCTACGACCTAACAGAAAAGCAGTTGGTGTCGTGGGCTCTTACCTGGGCTGATGCGCACACTCCCACGAAATTGATGTGCTGTCCATGACGATGGCTCATGGGTCCCTGTTCCTGGGCGTGAGCTGATGTGGACACCAGCCTGCAGTGTCTGCGGCGTTGTGGATGAGATACGAGACAAATTCACATGGACTTCCAAGTCCCATGGAGGAAAAGGGATGTCACGGCCACTGTCTCAAGAGGAGAGTGCCCCGACCCTTACCTTGACAAGCTTTTATTGAGTTCAATTTGCACAGGAATAAAGCTCATTAATCATTGTCAGGCAAAAATGATTAAACATAGATAACATTCAAAGAACTCTGAGGGCCTATTTTGAGTCAGGGTCAGATAGCTAAAGGGCCATAAAATTTTGGGGAACAAACTCACTTGCTGCTTGGTTCCTTATTATTTAAATTGAGGGTATTAGCAAAGTAGGTTTCATAGGATTTTATGCATTTTTTCTTAGGCCTGATCACCCTAGGGAAACTGCCCTTTCTAGCATAGGGCAGCATCCACCTCCAGCATTGTTTCAGGCTTAAATCAGGCAGGGGAGGTAAGGCAGCCAAGAGATTAGGAGACTTCTTGCAGACAGAATGAGGACTCAGGCTATGTCAAAGCTGAGGGGTGAGGGTCCATTACCCCCTTTTTCTATAGCCCCCCAAGACCTTCCCTGGGGGCCCCTGTGATCATGCCTGTCTTATGTCATCCCTCCCTTGAGGAATTTTATCCATCACTGGCTAACCGATCAAGCATTGGGGGCCAAGCAGGGTGAAGTAAAAGGAGCAGAGGCAGTGCTCCTGCCAGGGAGATAAAGCTTATCCGCCAGGGAGATACCCTGCCAGGGTATAAGGTTTGTCTCCTTAGTGGCTTATGGTCCTAAGGTCTCTCACTCAGCCTTAGCCAGGGGGTGGTTACAGCTTCTGACACCAGGCAGGGTGGTTCCCAACAGCCCACAATCAGCTGTGTCTCAGTTTTCTCCTTAAGTCAGTCCTTCCCATGCAGCCCCCTGAGCTCAGAACCCAGCCCCACCCTAATGGTCTGCCTTGTCATCTTGGTTTTTCTGAGTCTGCCCGCTCGGTTTGCCGCCTCACTGATCTGGTTGTTCTGGTTGATTTTTTTCTTTAATTGGTTGTTAGAGTTCCATGAAGTTTGATTTTTTTTCTGGTGCTTTTCATTGTTTATTGATTTTAAATTTGTTTTATCCTCCTTTTGGTTGTGCCAGGAAGCAAAAGGTTTCTACCTGTGCCTCCATCTTGGCCAGAACTCCTAAAGTTTCTCATTTATCTTCCACTCAGGAATTTTAATAGCCATTGATGATCATTGCTAATAGCCATTATTTTACTAGAGATTGCAAAATGGAGATTTTATTTTGCCATTCTTTCTACATTTATTAGCCAGGATTTTTCTGTAAAGAAGAATGTTTCTTCACTAATAATTTGATCACACTGTAAAATAAAGGAAACAGTGTGTTCCTTTGCTTACAACAGTTCTGACACCAAATGTGTGAGATTTCCACCAAGCAATTCTCCACTCACAGGTTAAGGGCTCAGTCTCACAAGATTACTGCCTCCACCCCCAACTTCAGATGCCAGTTGCAAGTCATAGTACCACCTGTATTTCCTACCAACCAACTATAAATTGGGGGTTCCTGTTGTAACCATGCAAACTGGGTTTCAGCCACGTAGCATCTTTAATCCACATGACCAAATGATTTTTGGTGAGAAAACAGGTTTTTATTTTCTATATACTTATTTTGTAAGCATATTTTATTGATTATGTTATTACAGTTGTCCCATTTTTTCATACCCTTTATTCCCCTCTGCTCTGCATTCTCCCACCCCTTAGTTCATGTCCATGGGTCTTACATGTAAGTTCTTTGGCTTCTCCATTTCCCATACTATTCTTAATATCCCCCAGTGTATTTTATGCCTACCATTTATGCTTTTTATTCTCTGTACCTTTCCCCCCATTCTCCTCTCTTACCCTCCCCATTGATAACCCTCCATGTGATCTCCATTTCTGTGATTCTGTTCCTGTTCTATTGTTTGTTTAGTTTGTTTTTTTTCCCTAAGTTCAGTTTTGATAGTTGTGAGTTTGTTGTCATTTTACTGTTGATAGTTTTGATCACCTTTTTCTCAGATAAGTCCCTTTAACATTTCATACAGTAAAGGCTTGGTGATGATGAACTCCTTTAACTTGACCTTATCTGGGAAGCATTTTATCTTCCCTTCCATTCTAAATGGTAGCTTTCCTACATAGAGTAATCTTGGATGTAGGTCCTTGCCTTTCATGACTTGGAATACTTCTTTCCAGCCCTTTCTTACCTGTAAGGTTTCTTTTGAGAAATCAACTGATGGTCTTATGGGAACTCCTTTGTAGGTAACTCTCTCCTTTCCTCTTGCTGCTTTTAAGATTCTCTCCTTATGTTTAATCTTGGGTAATGTAATTATGATGTGCCTTGGTGTGTACTTCCTTGGGTCCCACTTCTTTGAGACTCTCTGGGCTTCCTGGACTTCCTGGAAGTCTATTTCCTTTGCTAGATTGTGGAAGTTCTCCTTCATTATTTGTTCAAATAAGTTTTCAATTTCTTGCTCTTTTTCTTCTCCTTCTGACATGCCTATGATTCAGATGCTGGAACATTTAAAGTTGTCTCGGAGATTCCTGAGCCTCTCCTCATTTTTTAAAATTTTATTTATTTTATCTTTAGAGGGGAAGGGAAGGAGAGAGGGAGAGAAATATCAATGTGTGGTTGCCTCTCGTGCATCCCCTGCTGGGAACTGGCTTGCAACACAGGCATGTGCCCTGACTGGGAATTGAACTGCGATCCTTTGGTTCGCAGGCCTGCGCTCAATCCACTGAGCTACACCAGCCAGGGCTATCCTCATTTTTTAAAATTCTTGTTTCTTCATTCTGTTCTAGTTTATTTCTTCCTTTTGTCCCAAATCGTCAATTTGGGTCCCAATTCCCTTCCCCTCACTTTTAGTTCCCTGTATATTTTTCTTTATTTCACTTACTATAGCCATTTTTCCCTCAATTTTGCAACCATACTCAACCATTTCTGTGAAAATCCTGATTACCAGTGTTTTCAACTCTGCATCTGATGGGTTGGCTATCACCTCATTACCTAGTTGTTTTTCTGGAGCTTTGATTTGTCCATTTGGGCCATATTTCTTTGACTCAGCGCACATGTTTTGTTGTAAGGGATGGAGCCTTAAGTATTCACCAGGGTGGTACAACCCATGTTGCTGTGGTGTAGTCCCGTATGGCAGGGAGGTACCAGAGAGGAAACAATGCCACTTGCTTGGGTCTCTGTGGGATTTCAGTCACTTCCCTCACTACCTACAAGAAAATGGAGCCTTTCTGGTGCTAATTCCTGGGTAGGTGGGGTTTTGCATGTTCTAGGAGCCCATGGGTCTCTCCAATGAACTCTCCTGTGAGGCTGGGAGTTTCTCCCACCACTGAAACCCCCAGAGATTTTTACATCCAGAGGTTTTGAGGCTTTATTTCCCCATGCCAGAACTCTGGTTTGCGCAGTCTGTCTCACGCTCTAGTTGTTCCTCCCAATTTATCCACATGCAAATGTAGGACCACCATCCACCACCTTGCTTGCCAAATACTCCAGCTGCCATATGCCGCATGTCCTCTGTGCCCCAGCTGCTGGTCTCTGCCCCTTCTGCTGGTCTGAATGAATGTTTCTTCTGACTCCTTGGTTGTTGGACTTCCATGCAATTAGATTTTTTGGCAGTTCTGTTTTTTTTTTTATTGTTGTTGTCCTTATTTTGTTTGTACAAGGAGGCAAAGTGTATCTACTGATGCCTCCATTTGGCCAGAAGTCTGGAAACAGGTTTTCATTAACAGAGTTCCAACCTTGGGGGAGCTGAGAGCACTACTGCTCTGACCCTTCTCTCCCATGAAACCTGGAACTTTCCTTGCTCCCAAAAAGACCACAAGATAAAACCATGCCCAGAAGTTCCCCATATCCTTATCTGTCCATCAACTGCTCACACAAACAGATCTTCATCCCCTCTGAAACGTGCACTTGTGGATTTCAGAGTTGCCATCTTCCTGCAGCATTCCCAGAACAGTGTGTCATGCTGCACTGGATCATAGTGTTACATACATTGGGGTCCAAGAAGGCACACATCCCTGTATGGACCTAGCCTCCAGGAATGGGCTCCCATCCATGTGGGGTCTAAGCCCCTGGTAGCCCCAGCACCTCCTGATTCCATGAGTGCTCCTGTCCATGTGGGGAGCAAGGTCAGAATCCCAGAATGTCTAAAATGCTAGAAGCCCAGAGACAGGCTACACTAAGCTCCAAAGCAAGAGAGTAAGTTCTGTGTACCAAGTGCCCGTACCAAGGGCATGAATAAGAGCATGCTCCAGGGACAGAGATGTTTTTCATGCCTTGTGTTTAAAAAATGCCTCTCTTGCCCTGGCTCAGTGGATTGAGTGCTGGCTTGTGAACCAAAGTGTTGCTGGTTCAATTCCCAGTCAGGGCACATGCCTGGGTTGCATGCAGGTCCCTGTAGGAGGCATGCAAGAGGCAACCACAAGTTGATGTTTCTCTCCCTCTCTTCCTCCTTCCCTTCCCCATCTCTAAAAATAAATAAAATAAAATCTTAAAAAAAATAAAAAAAGGCTCTCCTGAAACCCTGCGTGTGCTGGAAGTCAGTGGGAGTGTCCAGCTTTTCCTACAATGTGTCAGTGTCTGCCATTTTTGTCAGTTCCCCAGTGTCCTTAACCCTCTTTCAGCTGTCATCTTTAGCCAGGGCAAGATTCTACCTACTAGGTGTAGGCACACATACATCTGTCTATCCCAGCTTCAATATCTAGCCCCTGCAAGTCACACAAACACTGTATGAGCTTTCCCCTACCCCTGGGCGATGTCACAAGGCACTCTGCCACTGCACATTCTCACAGTCAAGTTTATAGTTTGCCCCAGGCTGCAGCAGCCTTCTTCTGCAGCCCCTCCCTTCAGGAAAGTATAGGCTGCATTAATCTTCCTTTGTTACGCAATATGCCTTAAGTACTGTGCCTTCTGCTCCATTGGCAGCTTTCCCACTCCCCTGCCTTTTTGCAGGATGGAGGGGTGAGGTTCCCCTGTTTATAGGCAACCTCTGCTCTAATCTATCCCATTACAATCATGCCTTTAACACCTTTGGACCCTTGTAATCTTACAAAGACAGTGGGCAAAGGTCTCATAGTCTTCTGGAGCTACTTCCTGTTGGCCATGGCCATAGTCCTACCTACCCCTGAGTCCGGAGATCCCTAACAGAATGGGTGTCTAGAGTGGAGGGTGGTCTTCATGTGAGGGGAAGGACCTTGCAGAATCCAGGTCAGTTGGCTGTTTTTGGAGAGCAGCATGCACAATGCCCAAAGAATGGCACTGCTGGACAAGTTGGCATCCTTGTCCTACTCTGGAGGCAACAAATTTGGCAAGAGGGTTAGAAGGCACATTCAAAACCATAGCCACTAAAATGACAAAGGTAGCGACCAATTCTACAATGTCCCATGTTAGGAAAGAGTGGCTTCCTTGGAGGAAGGTGTGCAAGGTATGTCACACCTGTCCAAAGCCCTTTGGACTTAGCTTGGGCTGAGGGGAATATTCTAGGATTCTTTCCCTTTAACACCTCTGGGACTTTTCTGTCCAAACCATTAAGGCAGAAAGGGAAACTAGTTTTAAAGTGAAACTCACAGACTGCCCTATACTTCACCAATCCAACCATTTAGTCCAGCCAAATCTTTGAGTCTTAGGAGGTGGTGATGCCAATAGGTTTCTCAAATGAGGCCTACTGTGTAAACAAACACTCAGGTAATGAGATCATAGGCATATACCCTATGAAAACAGAAGGAAGAACACGCTTGTTAAGTCACATGACAACCCACAAATCAGTCTCTGAGTCCAGAAGACTGTCTTTTGAGAAGACATCCAGTTACAAAGCCTTTGCTGGAATGACATCAAACAATGACAATTTGACAAATCTTTCTTTCCTATAAATTGAGCCTCTCTGACAATGCCACCAACCCAATTTGACTTTCAAGTGAAGACAAAACTTTGAATAGAACTCCACTAGTCCAATGTCCACCACTGAGCATTGTGATTTTCCTTCAACCACAATTTTTCTCCTTAAGATCAACTTCATTGTTTTCAAAGGGACTGCATTAAGTTCTATTTTAATTTTTCCTGTTAATTTGCATAAATACAACAAGAGCAACAATTTATCACATAGGACCTTTAAGTCTACTTTGCTGGAACTCACACAAGGAAGCTTTAGATTAACCCTTAAGGCCACCTTTCAGGGCATGGAGGCCAAGCCACACATGCCTTCTGGCTTTATCTGTAGCACCTATTTTCCTCAAGTTCTTGAGGTTCCTATTGTGTCTTAAATTTCTTCCTTGCTGTCTTTCAGGAAAGTAACCTTCATTCCTACCCTGGAAATACTGCCACAAACCACATAACCAACCAAGGTACCAGGCCTCTTCTCCAGTGGAGTTTTGCTAGCTTTGAAAGTTAATCTCAGTTACTCAAGGCTTTCTGTTAACAACCAGAGTCATGGCATGCCTCCTTCTGGCATAACCTTCCAATCAAAGCTTTGATTAACAAAACAACCATTGGCAACTATTCACTGGTTTTATTTAAAGTAACCTTATGTTATCACTCTCTGCTTCAGAATTTCAAATTCTGGAGGGATCAGGTAGGGAGAAAACCACAATATGTGAAGGAAAATCCTTGTCCTTCTAATATCCACCAAGATTGTATCTTCATGCCTTATACCTTCCATTTTTCACTTTCCCATGTAGTGGGAAGTTTTAACTCTCCCTGGGAAACCTCAATTTCCTTCCAAAACAGAAACAATGCAAAATCCAAAGCAAAGACAGAGTTCCAAAAAGAAGGGGAACTAGAATGAACCTTAGAATCTTGTCTCATTTCCCACTGGTCCCACTAACTGGTCACACAGGAAATGTTTCCTGGGTCCCAAATGGCCCAAAGCCTCAATGGTGGAGGCACTCTCTCACCTACCAGTTCCTCCACTGGTCTCTCGGCAAAGACGTGACCTCTTACCCCCAGAAAGTGAAACTGAAAAAGATACCGGCATTTGGGCTGCCTGTCACTACCAAACCCAATAAGCAATGACAGCAGTTGAACCTTTATGGGCACTTTATTCAGATGGCTGGTGATCTGAGAAGATGGTGGGTTCACACCCTAACAGAACATCTTCCCTTCTCTTTCAAGGCCAGATTTTTTATCACAGGGAATGAACAAGGTGAGGTGAGGGCTTTGAGATTCAGGGAGGATTAGGTGAAAGAAGCTGCAACGTTCCTGTCCTGGGCAGTTAGCTGTTCCCAGGAGTGGGTGGTCATCTGTCTCTCTCTGGAACACAAAGGCCCGGATGCCTGCAGTTGTCCCCAGGAAGTAATCTTTAGCAGTGCCCCAGAGGTCAGCTGTTTTCCCAGAAGCCAGGATGGGCTTTATCTGTAGTTTCTGAAACAAAAGCTTTAACATATACATTACTTTCTAGGCTTATAACTTTTTACCGTAAGCTAAAATTTTCTAACTCTTGAGTCCCCTATCAAAAGTACACTGACCAGTATTCCATGGCACAAAGCCCCACTGGTAGTGGCACTCTCTCCCCTACCATTGTGTCACAGGCGGGCACAGGTGACCAGGTTCTTGGTGATCGGGGACAAAGAATTGAACTGAACACACAGAGTTTATAGCATAAAGAGAGAGAGCAGATTGATTAAGCGATAGTATGTACGGGACTGGTTTGTTTTGGTCTGGAAAATGTGACTCAGCTCTTTATGGAAAACCTACAGAAGCAAGGTGGTGGGCAGGAGCCAGACCTTCAAACCAAGTTTTTCCATGGGAATCAGGTCTAGAAAAATGCATACAGACTGTTGGGCCTTGCTCTTGCTAAAACTCCATCACCCTGGTATAAAACAACAAATGTGTATTACTTATCTTCAAGGTAATTGCCAAAGCCTGTGTGAATTTCCCCAAAGACAGAGCTAATCAGCTCTCCGCCTTTCCCTTCTACATGTTACTTTCTTTTTTTAAATATATTTTATTGATTATGCTATTACAGTTGTCACATTTCCTCCCCTTCACGCTCCTCCACCCTGCACACCCTCTCCCACCCATATTCCCCGCTTTAGTTCATGTCCATGGGTCATACTTATAAGTTCTTTAGTTTCTACATTTCCCACACTATTCTTGCCCTCCCCCTGTCTATTTTCTACCTACCATCTATGCTACTTATTCTCTGTACCGTTTCCCCCTCTCTCCTCCTCCTGCTCCCGTTTCTAACCCTCCATCTGATCTCCATTTCTGTGGTTCTGGTTCCTGTTCTAAATGTTTGCTTACTTTGCTTTTGTTTTAGGTGTGGTTGTTAATAATTGTGAGTTTGCTGTCATTTTACCATACATGTTTTTTATCTTCTTTTTGTTAGATATTCCCTTTGACGTTTCATACAATAAAGGGTTGGTTGTTACAGAGCAAACAGAAGGTCCATTATTGTCCGCCGCCTTATGGAAAGATGCCTCTCAAAGCCAGAGATTTGTGAAAAGGAAAGGAAATGTTTATTTAATGCTATAGAGTTAAGTAGCAACTTAACTTCATTAAAATATCAAAGTCCTTCAGGATACCCACAGACGCCCACAGTGCTTCCTATCTCCCTCTGCCCTAATTCAGGGTACCGTACTTGCAAGGAAGAGAAGCACACGTCCGGGATCCAGGCTCTTGACACCGTCAGCTGTGTCGTCGTCCAGGCAGGATCTCTAATTAATCCAAAGCCATGT
>PVKU01015304.1:0-18842 GCA_004027475.1 Anoura caudifer | reverse complement strand
ACTAGAAGACAATTCCCAGGTGAATTAATGAATGCCACCGTCGGAGACAGAATTATTCTGGACACAATTCCTAAATACAATAATTATGAATATTTTGGCAAAAATTCAGTAAGATTGACCAATTATCTAGAGATATACATTTTAGGGAAAGGGTAAAATGAAACATGCCCTTTTGCACTGAAAAGTGGAAAAAGTGACACAGTAATGATTGTGATTGACAAATCGAGGAGGGGGATGGACAGTCTGACAGGAGTTACTAGCAGGATTGCTGTGCACTGTGTTGCTTGCACTTCTGGTTTCCAGTTCACATTGTAAGGAGCTTGGAAGCTGTCACTCCCTTCCTTACAACTGTAACAAAAAATGAATAAACTAAAAATCAATAACTCTTTTTAGAGCCACCAGAGAATTAAAGCCGCAAAGCCAACTGCTGCCCCTGAAACGGGACAGGTAAGTGCATACCGAGCGTCCCAATTTATAGGGACTATACGCCCAGCAGTGGGACTGAAGTCCATCACTGGCCCCAGTAGGAACACGGACTGTGATTACAAGTTGCTAGAGGCTCAGTGTGCACTAGGTTGAGAATTAAAGTATCCTAGTGGCCCCAGTCTTTCATGAGTTTTACCTCCAGGAGCCCCATCAGGTTCTCACTGTGAAAACTGGAGAAAAATCCTCTTATAATTCCAGCAGAGGGAGGGGAAAAAATCACTATTTTGAAATATGCCTGCCTAGCTCTGTTCTCCTTAACAAGGCCTGTCCTCAAGGGTACCTATTTCATCAGGGCCTAATTGTTGGAAACTGACCTAAGCCTAACCTAGCTGGCAGGAGAGAAACACTCAAGTCCAGCTGTCCAGATCTTTACAAGAGAAGAACATGGTAGATGTGTATTTGAATTCATATTTAGAAAATAGAAGTGTAATGAAAGAAAAATCATTGTTTGAGCTGGTCAGAGGAGCTACCACCCAGAGAGACAGCTTAAGGGCATCCTGGCCATTACCAGGTCAAGTTGATGCAGGATTCAATAAAGATTCAACCCTGAGACACAAGATAATTATTGAAACAGGAAGATCAAGCAACAAGGGATGCACCATAGTGTGAGAAGTCCTGGGATGAAGATGAATGGGAATCTAAGGAAGAAGACTGTGCAGCAAGACCAGAGAACAACCATTCCAAACAGGAATACAAGAACCATCTGAAAGAAAAAAATAGGGCTAGGAAAAAGTCTAATTCTAGGAGTGGATGAAGTCTACTGTATAATTCGAGCAAAACTTAAGAATAGTTATAGAAAACAAGGCAATGGAATCACTGAAAAATAATTATTATATCCAGGAAAACACAAGGGTGTGTAGAAAGACATTTAATCATGCAATAAACACACTTCACATAGTATCATTTTTCACTACGGGTATATATCTTTGTCAGTTTTATTAAGTATATGGGAGAAAATAAGAGTTATTTATGTTTCAAATGGGTGAATTAGATTTTTTAATATTCATAAAAATATATCTTGCGGCCCTGGTTGAGTGGCTTAGTTGGTTGGACTCTTCTCCTTTACACTGAAAGGTTGCGGGTTCAATCCCCAGTCAGGGCACATACCTACATACCTAGGCTGCAGTTTTGATCTCTGGGAGGAAGCAATTGACATTTCTCTCACATCGATGTCTCTGTCTCTCTCTCATCAATATACATGCCCTCATTGAGGATTTTAAAAAATACATATTTTAGAGAGGTTGATGGTGATCAACAGATATATTACTTCTAATCTATTGAACAAACTCAGAATTTAAAAAATTTGTACTGGCTGAAAAACCACTTTACATAATGTGATACATTATATAAATTTTGGCCTAGTCAGTTTTTTTGTTCTTGTTGTTTTGTTTTGTTTTTGCAGCAAAATTGTCTGGTTAATGTAATACAATCATGTGGTTTCTTCTTCATCTCTATTCAATCTTATTTCACTAGTTTTTGCTTAGCACTCTCTCCCATCTTACTGCATTTTCTTCCTTTTACAGTCTCATCTCTTCTTAGATCGTGGAACTGATTCTCTTTGAAAGACTGCACGATGAATATGTGCATGGCTGGAGATTACCTGGGATTCTCACCATGAAAGCAGAATGAGGTATTACTTCTAAAAGTGGACAAGGAAAATAGGAAAATAACATTGAAACATGCTTTCTGAACTGCTTTTTGGATAATCCTCTCTTTCATTACGGCACATCTATTTTTTTCCCTTTCTTATTTCAAACCCGTCTTCTTGTACATTATGATTCAACTTACTACCATTTTTTTTGGTTGTTCTTAAACTGATTAGTTATTTCTTATAATTCCTTGGTTCTCACTTTCTTCCTTCATCGGATGAGAAAAAAAACATTCCAAGAAATCCATCACTGTGCTCTTAGTGTGGGTTTTCTTAGGTATAGCCTGAAGTTCTCAGCTTAATATGGAAACAATAGTTGTATAAATAATGCATTTTGCTGCATAAATGTTGCAAACTAAAGTATGTATGCATTATCTTTTATCTTCAGACTTTTCAGTTCAATCATGACATATATTAAATCAAGCATATACAGATGTTACATATCAATTTTTTTAGAATATATTGTCCAAGAAATGTTACATCAGTAATAATTTGTTTATTACTAATAACTAACAAATACTTGCAACTATTCTTTGAGGCCTTTAGTATTGTAAGCAATTGATACATAAGGAAATAAGGATCATATGAGCAGTTGTTCAAGATGACATAGTTAATATATAAGGATGGTCATGAAATTTAAACATATACATATTTAAACCTATGCATAATTAAATCCAGATTTGGTGTAGATACACTAAATGTTGATATATATTATAAATGTTAATAGCTATTGGTGATGATCTGTTACATTTCATGATAATTTACGTTGTATGATATTCACTTGATTTTAATCCAGTTTTAGCCTCATAATACATGGCAAAAAATAAATAAATAAAGACAACTTTTCTATTAGAATGAAGTTTTACTTTTTTTAATCTATGATATGGAATTGAAAACTAAAATTCAAAAATCAATAATGTATACGTAATAATGGATGGTACTGACTTCTTAAATTGTCAAAATAAATATGTCAGTATAAGCCAGCAAAAGATTTAATTATAAGCTCAAACAGAGAGATCCATCCCTACGAGTATTATAAAGCATTTTCACTGACAGGCCATGGATTCCCTGTTATTGAATTCTGCTCTATAGCTAAAGAAATAGTCATCAATTTAGGGACTTAAACATTTAATTTTCTAGAGACATCAGGATGAACACTGACTGGAATGAGAATTGTGCACGAAATTGCAATTTATATTGCGAACAAGAGCCAAATACTACAAAGCGATATAAAATAAGGTTCACATGAACTCAGATATTTAACATACTCTTGACTGAGAATCTCCAACACTGTAAATGGACCAATTTTCCCTTGTGGATATACATATTTAATAAAAGTCAATAAAAGTCTCAAAGTATATTTGTATCCTAATTTAAATAGTTTGATGCTGGTCTGAAAAGGAAGTTCAGGGCTGTTTAACATTCTTCCACCTTTTCTAGGCCATTGTCCCACCATCCCTGCTCTTCTTGATTCAGATTGCTGTTCTTACAATGTATATATTTCCACACATCAGCGGTGCTTTTCTTTTCCTCATTTCTATTTCTCTTTCAAATTCCGTGGCTCCTGAGTCCAACTTCTCACTTCCTAATGCTTCAGAAACTGTTTTGCTATTTTTCTCTCACCATCTCGGCCCAGTTACACTTACTTCTGGCGGTATTCATTAACTAAACCGCCTTCCCCAGGCTACGCCAGCTCTTGGGTTATACATATAAAATTGAGCATAGAGCTAGGCAGGTGGATAGACTTGTGAACTGATTGCTTCCACCTGTCTGGTAAACACACTCTCCCTCAGCGCACTCATTCACACAGTCACCGGGGAAAGACAAGATCTAAGATATTCACTCCTTTCAGGCCTTCGAGAACGTAGTGTTTCCCTTCACTTCAAGGTGACAATATTTCTTCTGTCTACACACAGAAAAATAGGACGTATCAAGAGACAGTCAATTCAAAACACAGCACCAAGTAGTCCTATGTAGGAATACGTACTTTTTCTCCTCCCCCATAGATACGTGTGAAAAGCTATCTTCTACTACCATGAACAGGATGGTGTATTCAGGAAGCTTTTAATATCTGTTACTTATTATCTTATATGAATTGCCTAACTCTGTCTACTGTCAGATAATGTCAGTGCTCTCCATGTGTCACCCATAAAGAACATGCTTCAAAACACCCCTCAGAATATATACTGGAACCCTCTGTAGCATCTTGGCAATTCTTCTCTACGTCTAGAATTATTTCAAAATAAAAACTTGGAAAGAAGACTAGAATTTTATCTTTTCTTGTCAGTATTAGTTTACTTCTCCACTCTTTTTTGCAGCCAGACTATGTGAAAAAGTTTTTTCCTCAACTCCTGTAATTTCTAAATCATTCTGGATTTTATGGTTAACGGCCCCTTAGAACCATACCGTTGCTTTCCATCCAACAAATGTGGTCAGCAATTTGAGACCCAACTTTTTGATTTATAATGTTATTGTTTGTTTTGGTTGCAATATGATCATGAATTTTAACTCCCTGCATTCCTTTTCTTTGTGGGCTCCTTCACGTATAAACTCCTACTGTTGTGTAGGATTCCCAACTAGGCCCTTTTCTAATCTCTTGTTATTACTATGTCCATGCAATAATTTTCCAATAGAAATCTCTAACAGACAAATCTTTGCATAATTTGTATTGGCAATAAACTTCCCATTTAATAGTTCTCATTAGATGTTTAAAACTACACCCCAAAGTTAACATAATCGGCTTCCACTTTCCCAACATTTTCCTCACTGAGGCTCTTCAACTCAAAGTCGGTGGGCAGCCACTCACGTAAGTGTTTAAGCAGTACAGTATGTCTCGGAATCATCTTTAAATCACTCTTGCACACTTTCTTACCAATTTATCACTATATCTCCTTTCTAAAAATTTCTTAGTCTGTCCCAGTTTCTTTCAATACTTTTTATTCGAAATTAGATGACTTCATTGATGATACATACTTTCTTGACAATCATTTTTGCTCTGGAATCAACTTCACACAACTTAATTAGAGTGATCTTTAGAAATACAAATATGGTTATACAACTCTAGCCCTATAATCCACTTTCGTTTTACCATTGATATGGGCATACGATTCTCAGTCTGTGGCATGAAAAAATATGTCACCCCCATCATAGCTCACCATGCTGGCTCCCCAGCCTTAGCTTCTTTTGCTCAATGTTGCTGCCCTTCCCTTAATTACTCAAGATAAATATGCCTCCTTCCCCACCTGACTGTTGTGCACAATTTTCACTGTGCTTCAAAAACTTCCCCATTGCTTTGACCACTTGCGTAAAAGAATCCTAGTCTTTATTCCCATCTTGGTTTAAACCTCCTGAGAGTATTTACCTCACCTACTCTTGCCTTGTATTCAGATAAGTTTCTAGAGTGCCCAGGCACCTTCCTCAGAGCACACTGCGCAGAGACAGATCTCAGACCAGGGTGCGATGGACTCTCCCACACTATGCACTGCATGTCCTCCTAGTGAAGGTGGGAAGTATATTTTATTTAACAATTGCTGTATCTCCCTCTGTCTGAGGCATTTTGAAGAGTTCAAGTTTTTCCTTTAACTTACACTGAAATAACCATGAACTTATAGTTGTTCCCAAATGCGTTTCTAGGCATACTAAATATCATAGTTGGCTTGGCTGCTATAACAAAATACTGTAGGATAGGTGGCTTAAACAGCGGAAATGTATTTTCTCACAGTTCTGAACGTTAATGTCTGTCAGGGTTCCATTTCTGCTGAGAACCGTGTTCTTGATTTGCAGATGTCCTCTTCTTACCCTGTCCTTATATAGCAATGAGAAGGAGAAAGAGAAAAAAAGAGAGGGGGAAGGGCTGGGAAGGACAGTATTTCTGGTGTCATTTCTGGTAAGAATAATAATTCTGTCTTATCATGACCCTACCCTTAGGACATCTTTTAGCCTTACGTAGCTCTCTGTAGGCCCTATTTCCAAATATAGCCACATTTATGGGTAGGGTTTCATCATTTGAAATGTGAGAAGGGGGACACAATTCAGTCTATAGCACTAAATATTGATGGGGTAGCTAAGTGCTAAAGTACTGGCTGACTTTTCTATGACATTCTAAGTATATTAACTGTCCTTAAATTATTAACCGGGCATTAATCATGCAGATTTATGGGTTTCAGCAAACTCACCCAAATTAGGAAGTGAAACTGAGCTTTCCTGTCTTTAGAAGAAGTCTCAAGAATCCATCTTTACCAACCTAAGAAGCTTGGTGCTATATTTTTGTGTTCATGGTTCCTGGAGATGTGAAAGACCAGGAGAGAATGGGTGAATCTGGAAGTGAACTCAAAACAATCAGAGGCAGCAAGGGATAGTTTTGTAACATTTGCCCTATTTCTATCATTTTTCTATACACATTATTTTCTTTAGGCAATGCCTATTTTCTTGTTCTTATACAGGTGTGCTTTGCAACTGAAGTCAAAACAAGTCCCAGAGCCCATATGCAGAATAGGTTTTGATACCTAAGTTCCACATGAGTATTTAATTTTGATTGAAGCTGCCCATGAGCAAAGGGTTCAACAATTGTCTAAAAAGTCAAATATATTTTACATGTTTTCTTTTTTTATATAAGTATCTATTTTTATCACTTGCATGTTTTTTTCCTCCTGGAGTGGGTGAAAAGTATTTTTAATTTAATTTTAACAGTTTATATGAGAAATGTGTATATTTAGGAATTCCTGTTTTACTTCTCACTATTTTCTTATTGTCTCACTTGTATTTAAATATTGTTGATGATGATTTTAGTGTTTGGTAACAAACATTATGAGAATCTTAGGCATGTGTTGTCCATATTGAATGAAATTTTATGGTAAAAGATCTGACACATTTATTGTAATATTGCATGAGATGTCATTTGTAACAAGGAACATAACAATAGTGTTAGATTTTAAATAATATATATTTTGGTATATATTTTTTCTGGCCTGTCACTGGTACCTTGTGAGTTATTTTTTTCTCCTCTCAAGACTGCATGAGAAGGGATCAAATACCCGGCATCAGAAGATGATTTGACTTTGTGTGGTGGGCCCACAATATAATATACAGATAATGAATCACAGAATTGTACACTTGGAACTTACATAATTTTATTAACCGATGTCACCACCAAATTTTAATTTAAAAAGGAAATAAATTCTACAAACATTTTATGAGAAGTTTGATTTATAGGCAAGCCAAGTTTTCTTCAAAAGTCCAATATTCATAGTGTCTGAAGACCACATAAGACCAAGGCTGGGGGATGGATGTAAAATGGTGGAGATATGGTCTGATAGAAGGAACATATAAGGATCATATAAGAGTAAAGAAAAATGAGAGGATGAACTGTCCTCAAATTCTCCAACAAATTTGCATTGGATAACTCATGGTATACCATTTATAACACTTGAAACAATCTAAACAGGAGATAAGAATTTGGATTTCTTATGTAAGAATGGGAAGGAGGGAAGGCGACAAATTTTATTCTTTGAACCAGTCAGAGCCGATTGAAAATTTACCTAGGATTAGGTTAGCATTGGATATTTAATTATTTTTAAATTATAAGAAAAAAATTAAAACATAGTACCCTTTTTCCTAGAGAAACTAAGGGAAAAGAAGCTTTTCACTAAGAGGTTAATCAACATATTATTAGCATAAATAAAAGTGTTTTGCCTCATCTTCTTTGAGATCTCTCTCTGCATATATATGTATACACTACATATATGTACATGTGCATATATAAATGAGTAACTATATCTATATTTATTTGCATTAATATGTATAGTAATATAAATGAATTTAAATATATAATATATATGATTAAATACATGTATAAAGTAATATATATACACACACACATATATATAAATGAGTAACATATATTTTTCTGCATTGGGAAAAATGTAGGGGGTATACATTTTCACCAATTTCATACCAACCAATATAAATATTTTTTCTACCCCATGTTTCATTTTCTTGCAACTTGCATTGCTATCTAGGCTCTTCCCTTTCCCCCATACTCTGTAGTGACTTTCCTTAAGCACCTATTATTTTAAGTTTATCTTGCAGAGTTTCATGTTTATTTTACCTACTAATCACTAAGAGTATGTTAGAGTTGATCTTTGCTACTTGAACATTTTTTGGGACCTAGGTCTGCCGCTCAATGGCTAATCCAATACTTCTTCCCCCCAAAATGCAGTTTTCTCTCTGAAGAGAGCTGGTGCGTAACATTGAGTTTCTCTTTCTGTAAATATGAGGGTTTATCTTGAATATAACATTGCCTATTTCAAACATGCGGACTAATTTTCATGTTGACAATAAAGAAAAATAACAAAACACTTATATAATATTGTGACTTGATCTCAGAAACTACAGATGTCATATGCGTTATAAAGAAGTTTGGGTAATACATTTATCATTGTTGATTGCAGTCACTGTCTTTTAGAATTAATGTTGGTCTTGAGAGATGTCACAACACGCCCAAGATTTCTGGTGGTAACGTTTATGAAGATTTCCTAGAAACTGGGGAGGTTCCTCATCCCACTTGTTCATAAATTCTGAAGGTAAATTCTTACACTAAGTCTAGGTGAATCCAATATTTTTTTCTCAAAAATGTTTATTTTGATTGAGAATTTAAATTGCTGCAATATTATTGGAATAAATACCCTATCTTTTCCCTATTCTATGTTTTGTTATTTATCTTTAGTACATTATCACACATAAGTGTTTGTATATTCAACATTAAACACTATATAATAGATATCATGCAGACAAAACAAGTTACTAATATGGATACAAGTAAATTACAGGAAGCTCCATAAAATCTAAGGGTGGCAGAAGTTCAAATGACTCTTTGTTTTTCCGTATACTCATGCACCACCTAATGACAGGAATTTTTCTCCGAGAAACGTGTCTTAGGCGATTTTGTCCTTATGCGAGCATCATAGAGTTTACTTCCACAAACCTAGATGGTGTGTTCTACTGAAATTGTATGTGCTATACTTTATGTGACTGCCAGTGCGGTAGGTTTGTTTACGCCACAAACGCGTGAGCAACGAAATGGTCTAGGACAGCGATTCTCGACCTTTTTCATCTCATGGCCCACATAAACTAACACTTTGAGACACACCAAAAAATGTATTTTTTGCCACTCTGACAGAAAATAGGCATAATTTTGATTCATTCACATTAGACAGCTATTGTTATATTGGCTGTTGTCATTTTTTATTTGACAATCTAAGGGAAAAGAGGTCACTGCCCCTGACTAAGTAGTCTGGTATTGCATATTTTAAAAATTTTTATGGAACATAGTTGAAAAATGCTCATATAAATAGGTATAGATCTATGTGTTTGCTTACAGCTAATAATTATTTAGCTAAGTAATGCACGGACCAAGTTCTTTGTCATCCTGTTGTGTATTTAATTCTACATATTTATTTCTTTTCCTCTTTTCTCCAAGGCTCAACCTTTTGGGTTTCCTATGGGGAGAGGTTTGGGGGTTTATTTTTATATGTTGCTTATTGTTACTTCAAAAAAAGAAGTCAGAATTTTCAAGTATATAGTGATAATTAGTAATTTGTCAATATTGAATTTATGGACAGCACATCTGTTACACAAAACATGTTATATATTTAATTATAAGTGATTGACAAGTCCTTTTAAAATTTTTAATTGTTGTGAAATATACATAAAATTCACAATTAGCCATTAAACAATTAGCCAATGTTTAATGTACAGTTCAGATATTAATTATATGCACAATGTTTTGCAACCATTAAAGTCATTCATCTCTAGATGAATTCTGTATTCATTAAGTAATAAATAACTGACCATTTTTCTATTGGTCAGTTAACTCCTCACACCCTGGTAACCACCACTCAACTTCCTGACTCAATGAATTCAATACTCTAAGTACCTTGTTATAAAAGTGGAATCATGCAGTATTTGTCCTTTTGTGAATGCTTATTTCATTTAGCTTAATATCCTAAAGGTGTATTCCTGTAGCTGTGTGTCAGAATTTTCTTCTTGTATCATGCTAAATTGCATTCCATTGTATTTATCAACTGCATTCTCCTTATTCACATATCTGTCATGGACGCTTGTGTTCCTTCCTGTAGGGGGCAGGTTTGTTTCAGTCTGGCAAATTTGACTCAGCTCTGTATGGAAAACCTACAGAAGCGAGGTGGTGGGCAGGACCAGACCTTCAAACTGAGTTTTCCTGTGGGAATCAGGCCTAGAAAATGCATACAGACTGTTCTGGCTTGCTCTTGCTAAAACTCCATCACCCTGGTCTAAAACAACAAATGTGTATTGTCTATCTTCAAGGTAATTTCCAAAGCCTGTGTGAATCTTCCCAAGGATAGAGCTAATAGACTCGCTGCCATTGCCCTTTGCATGTTATTTTCATTTCCTTGATTGTACCTAAAATGTAGACAATAATATTCTATGTAATAGATAATAAATCTTCCACTGATGTAAGACCCGAGAGAAACAATAGAAGCCTGTCCAGGCAAGGGTCGGGTCGGAGTGCTCTCCCCTTGAGAGAGTTGCTGCCCCGGTCCCTTTTTCCCCACAGGAGTGTTGTCACCTGTGCATTTGTTCTCGTCTCCAGCCGTAACAGGCGGACTCCGCTGGCCAGGGTCCACCACAGCTTGCAACTTTTAATTATTAAGAATAGTGTTGCTATGAACATGAGTATACAAGACCTCTTTGAGACCCTGCTTTCAGGAATGGGGGATATATACCCTCAAAAAGAATTATTACATTATCAAGTGATTCTATATTTAGTTTTTAGAGGAACTGCTATACTCTTTTCCACATAGCTACACTATACTACTTTCCCACCAACACTTCACAAGGTTCCCATTTCTCTTTGTCCTCGTCAGTACTTGTTTTTTGTTTTGTTTTGTTTTGTGTTCTAGCAAGTATCCTAATGAGTGTGAGGTGGTAGCACACTGCAGGTCTCATTTGCATTTTCTTATGATTAATGTTGATAATCATCTTTTCTTGTTCTTGTTGGCTATTTGTATATCTTCTTTTTAGAAATCTTTTAAAGGGTTTTGTATTTTTGAATCAGATCACTTCTTTTTATGTCATTCAGTTGTAAGAAATCCTCTTGGTTTTTATTTCTTAAATGAGAATAAAAAAGATATATACATATGTTTAATATTGTGGTAAAATATGAAATTTATGCATCTACATTTGAATCATATAGAGGTATATTATTATAAACCATGTTTCTCTCCCTCTCTTTCTCCCTCCCTTTCCCTCTCTCTAAGGAGAAATAAATGAAATCTTAAAAAAAGAAACAAACTTCATGTCACTATAATTTTAATAAATGACAACCATCATAATAGTGTTCTTTCTTTAAACAATACTGTGTACAATAGTGCTTTGTTTAATTTACTTCTAGTGTAATTTACATTTTCCCCTCTAAATTTGTTGTTACTGCCATATATTCCTTCTATACACCTGCACCTTGTCCTCACTGCAAACTCAATGCATGTCTTCCCGTGTCTGTGACTCTAGGCTGTGTGTGTGCACAAAGGTGGCCGAGGGTGATTGTGAAGAAACACAGACATAAATACACATACATTTAAGTATAAAACAGAATACATGTATGTTTGTGTACACATATTTACTGTAACTAGCTTAAAAACATAGACATTTAATTATACTTAATTTCTTCCTGAGTTGCCTTATAGTAAATATCATGACATAATATTCTGCTCAGGCTGTGACTTGGGAGTTTTGTTCATCCATTCCTACACCAGTATGATTAAAGATCCCTGTGGAATGGCAGCTTGACAGATTCTGTACATTACCAAAAATGTTCCTTATTTTACATTCCTTAATTTTATTAAAATTCTTTTGTTTTAAAACACTTTCAAATATTTAGAAGAGATTTATAGGCGAAACAACATCTTTCTAACATCATTCAAGCTTTTAATATAATTTGCTCCTAGTTCTAAAAGCATCTGTCATTTGATAAAATGTTGTGTTATGTTAATTCATAGAGAAAAAGAAAAATATGACATAAAATGAGAGGTTTTCATTATAGGTAATTACAAAAACATCACTTTATTTAACCAACTTAACATTTATTGGTATTATGAACAACTTTAGGAAGATCAGTGATAGTTTTTAATAAAGCATTTCCTCTCAATTGTGTTATGAAACTAAATACCACACAGACATGTCAGAACCCATCAGAATTTTATAGAAAGTGTTTCTCATTGAGCAAATCCTGTAAATTTAAAGTGGAATTGTTGTCTCCTTTTTAGTGTTTTTAAAATACAAATGTACCTAATTTAACTATGCCATGCTTCCAGGACATTTTAAAATAATAATGTTAAATAAGAAATATGGAATTTAGTTTTAGAACAGAAACTTTTCATTTTATTACATTGCAATAAACTATAATGTCAGTGAATGTTGACAGTGATTTTGTTAACTTATCAAACCTACCATTTGTTTTTAAGAATCAGATTTCACATGATTTATCACATACATTACATAACACTTTAATTTTATAATGTTTTACTTAGAATTCTGAGTCACTTTGAATAGCTTTTTAGTAGTTCTAGAAGATGTATATATTGTTTTACCTGTGAAACCCATTCCCAATATGTTTTAAAGGACATGTCTCTGAGTTTTGAATTTCTTCTCAAGAAAGGCTTATGTTTATGTTCATATATCTATTTTAAATTGTGTTTGATATTATGGGAGTTTGCAATAAGTTAATTATATCAATGGTTTAAATGCAATGGCCTATTAAATATCATTATAAAAACTGGGATGATTATGGTTTCCTCTAGCGTCTATTTCAGCAGTGTAACACTTCCCGACTGGTGCGGGTCATTCCGTTGGGCGTTGCCCGTAAAGGGAGTGGTCACTGGTTAGATTCCCAGTCAGGGCACGTGCGTGGCTTGCAGATTGTCCTGTCTAGGGTGCATCCATGTTTCTCTCTCACATCGATGTTTCTCTCCTCTTTCTCCCTGCCCCCTCTCTCTAAAATAAATAAATAAAATCTTTTAAAAAGTATGTATGAATGTAAAAATGTTTTCAAAATGTACATTGGTACAAATGACAAGTAATACTTAGGATCAAAGTCAGGCCCACTCTATTTTCTTATAATGGCTCTATTATTTAAATCAGAAAACAGAAAAGTATGAAACAAAAGGCAACCAAAATTTGCCTTTTGGACCAAGGCTGGGCATGTCTGAATGCAGACTGCAACAATTCACTCACCACGTGAATGCACCCAGACTAGAGACTAGTTATTCATTATTCCAGTGAAGACACCATGGCCAGGAACTGATTCTACCCTCCAACATGGGTTACATACTTTGAATTTTTAAAAAAATATTTGGATTTGGATTTGAATTCCAAATTTGAGGAAATTGTTAATATTGAAAAAAATCCGTGCTATATACTAAATTATAGTTGTTAAATTTGACGGTTTAAAATTAATTGTTTCTATTTTATTATTAAAGTTATATTGAATGTATATAATACACAGGAAGTGGTTTTCTTCAGATTCTTAAGGTATCAGACATAGGTCATTTATTTGAGGAACTCATAGCATTTTAAATGAAATGATTAAGGAGTTTAGAGAAAACTGAGATTGTTTTATTTAATGAGATCAAAGAAGTCTCCAGCAAAATGTAATTGTATTAAGCTGAATCTTGGTGGAAAAGAGTCACAGTGGGACATGTAGGTACACATTCAGGGGTGATTCCGAGAGAAGGAGGGGCAGCACGTGTAGCGGGAAGTTCAAAGTATGTAAGGAGAATAAGTAGCTTATTGTCAGCTGGACCAAAGGGTCAGTGAGAATTGATGGTAAGAGGGAGTTTAAGAATTTTCCATGATAGGCTAAAGTGTTTAAATTTTATTCACCTTGCAAATGGAAGATCTTATATTTCCATAGTCAGCAACAAGATACATGTTACTTGCAGGAAAACTAATTAGGCAGCAACATTTCAAATTACTTAGAACAAGAAAACTAAATATTATGCATCAAATGGATTACGAAACAGCATATTCTGTTCCCCCAATTTTTATTTCCTGCATATTCATTTTTAATTGAGTAAAGGTAGATTAGATGACAAGAGGAGACCTGTAAACATGAAATACACTAAACTGGTTGTTAAAAGTCAAACAAAAGAAAAACATAATTTTCAACAAATGCTGCAAATACATAATGTTCATTCATTTGAAGGTATATGTAATTTATAGTCATTTAAAATGTGCATTTTTCCTGGGCATACGATTCTAAGCCAAAAGTTCTTTTTTTCTCAGAATATAGAATTTATGATCTCATTTTTCTCTGCCATTTTTTTCTTTACATATGGCAGTTTTGTTCTTTACAGGTATTATAAATTATTATGGACATTTTCTTTGAGATCTTTGTACTATGATATTATAGTCATGTGTGTGTATTCTAATCTACTCTGCTTCAAAATGACTGGATCATTTGGATCTGGTTCTATCTTTTCAAGTCTTGATTTAGTTGTGCTACATTCTTATCTGTTTGTGACATCAAGTATTGGATCCTGCACCAATATCTTTTCCTTTCTTTCTGGAAATAGTTATACAGAATAGACTGTTTGCTCCCAACTTGGGGAAAATATGAGGGTATAAGTCATCACCAGCTGACTGTAGTGAAAAATGGCATTGAGTAGACACATTGGAGCAGACAGGAAGCCATGTACATCCAGCTGCCAAAGTGGCACCTCCACGCGGAGCTGGGGGGCAGACTGTGGAAGTCTGGTGTCTCTGCAATGGATCACGGCCATGGGACTCTGGTGGTCCGCAGGGGAGCAGGATAGGAGATGGATGTAGAATGGGGGGTGTTGGGGCAAGCTGGAAGCTGTTGGGACCTGTGCATTAGTAATAATAACTTCCTATTTAATTTTTTACAAATTCATATAAGGTACTATTGGTACTTTATATTATACATATTTTATGTATCATTAATTCATATATATGTAATATATATGATTATATATTTATTTATTCTGTGCTTTAATTGAATATTTTATATACCTTTGCATTCTATTATTTTAGTTCTATAAATTTGTACTATTTTGTATTTATTAATATGTATATTTTTATAATCTTAAACATAATATAAATACAATTTCAGATTCAAAAGAAACTAGGGTATTTCCCCCCATTTATTAGATATTTTGGCTACCTTTAACACAATTATTTTTAAAATTTTATGTTGTAAATATTCTTTAAAGGAACTTTATTTATTTTCTCTTAAAAAATATGTACCTCCATGTGGTCCCTAAGGGACTCCACTTCAGAGCCAAGTCATGTATTGGCAGCACGCGGTTTGTGTTCTGTAAATTTCAGACCCTGTCCCTAGGCTAGCACTAAGATTGCCCTAAGCTGTTACTGTAATTTCTCTTTCAGTGTAGTTCCAGGCAGTGGTCACAGGTCTTTTTAACATCTGTGCACACAGAGTATCTTTGCCATAGACCCCTTTCATGTCTCACTTCCAGCTCAGATTCCCAGAGAACGTGAATTGCTCTCCTATGCCAGTATCCCACAGAGGTAAAAATGACCCTGTGTTTTTTACTGGGATCAGGCCTTTGCTGCACTGTGGCCTCAGCTCATAGGTTTTCTGTTTTATCTTTTCTTGATCATCAAGATGGACATGTAAGATTAGAATGCCTGACTCCACTTTTTGATATTTATTGATAGACCTTAAGCCTTACCATGTCCTGATTCCTTTCTACCTCTCATTTACCTGGGCTGATAAGAAGATCTGGTGACTTTTCTATTGCCAATCAAAACATTTCCCTGTCATCTATCACTTATCTATCAATTATATTTTAAAGGCTTTATTTATTTATTTTTAGAGGGATGGGGATGGAGGGAGAAAGAGCGGGAGAGAAACATCAATGTGTGATTGTCTCTCACTCACCCTCCGCCAAGGACCTGGCTGGCAACCCAGGCATGTTCCCTGACTGGGAATCAAACTGGCGACCCTTTCGTTTGCAGGCTGGGACTCAATACTCTGATCACACTAGCCAGGGTCAATCATCTTTCATTCGTCATCTATCAATCATCTATCATCTATCATATTTCATCTATATTATATCTATTTTATATCATCAGTCTGTCATGTATCAACAATCTATATTCAAATTACATACACACTGATAATTCCAGTTGTTACATAATGCTAATATTCTTCCTTTTCTTCCCTCATCTTGTTTTCATTCTTTCTTTCTACAATAATCATAAATCATACCTCCCAGTTTTATCAATTTGCTTAGTCGTACAATAAAACAGAAAATTGTTTCAGAATTGCTCATTCAATATCACTGAATGAAAAAAGTACTACATGGAATTCAATATTTGTTTGCAGTCTTTTTTTGTCTTTGTGTGCGTATACGTCGTGATACACTGTGGTGCAGGTTACCTTGGTTCATTTCCTCTTCAGTATAATTATATTCTCCTAATTATAGTAGCCTTATAATATACTTAATTCCGGTAGCGTATACCCCATTATTTTGTTATTAATTTTATCTTGGATATTCCAGGCACTTTGCATTTCCCTATGAATTTTAGAATCAAGGTTAAAAAAGGAATGCCACATAAAACTGCTGAGATTTTGTTTGTGTTCACTTTTGATTTATAAATCATTTTGGTAAGAATATCTCATTGTAGGGTCTTCTGATCTGTATACTTTGAATATTTTACATTTACTTAGGTTTTTCTTTCTTATTTCAAGTAGGAGTGTCTCATAGTAGGTTTGCATAGCTTTTGTTACATACATTCCTGTCTATTGAATGTTCGAGAGCATAGTGATCTACTTCTGTTCAAGAATGAAATATGTGAATGACTTTAGTGTCTGAAATGTCTGTTGTATAACATAAATAATTCAGAGGGCATAATGACAGTTTTGAAGATATTTATAAATAAAATTGAAATTTTAAATTGATTTTTATCCAGGGAATCTACCAATTTACATATTATTTCTTTTAGTCTTTGTTTGTTTTGAGTTCTCATAGAATAAATATTCTTTTTACACTATCTTGTCATTTAAGAATGACCATTTTACCAGAGTTAATTTTATTTCTTTTGCTTTTGTTTTATTGCATAAGTGATCTTCAACACAATGTTATAAAAAGTTTTTCTTCTTTTTTGAACAAGGAGAAAAAAACGTTAGATTTTTCATTCTTAAGTAGAACATTTAATACATATTTTAATGTATTTCCAGATTGAAGAAATTCCTTCTACCTGAATTTTTTTTAGATTTCTTAAAATTATTATCTGTGTTTGAGTTTTACCAAGAATTTTAGCATATTTATTTAGCAAAAAAGCTAATTGATTTTTTCTTTATATTGTTAATGTGCTTATAGTACTGTGAATTATTTTTAAATACTAAACTAATGGGATTTATTAGCAAAAAAATCACAGTCACAATGTAGTGTTCTTTTTTGTATTTCTAGATTATGTAGCATTATATCTTTTAAAAGTTTTTGTTTTTATGTTAATAGTTGATATTGTCTTTACATGTATTTGTTTTCCTGTTGGATTTGGTATACGAGGTCTGTCCAGAAGGTACCCAGCCATTACTGTTACAGAGCAAACAGTGGGTTCTTGAGACTGGCAAAACACTTCCAAAGTCTCACTTTCTCGAACCTGAGGGGTCAGTCTTCCACGGGCAATTAGGATCCCGGACGAGCCCCCAAAACTGTTACTGAGCAACAGAAAGGGTCCGTTATTGTCCACCGCCTTATGGAAAGATGTCTCTCAAAGCCAGAGATTTGTGAAAAGGAACGGAAATGTTTATTAATGTTATACAGAATTAAAGTAGCAACCTAACATCTCCATTAATATATCAAAGTCCTTTAGGATACCCAGACACCCACAGTGCCTCCTATCTCCCTCTGCCCTAAGTCAGGGTATCGTAATTGCAAGGAAGAGAAGCACACGTCCGTCCGGGATCCAGGCTCTTGACACCGTCAGCTGTGTCGTCTTCCAGGCAGGATCTCTGGTTAATCTGAAGCCATGTGGCACCTTCTCATGGCCTACTGGTAAGAGTTCTCTCACCCTTCTTCCAGGCAGTTTCTCTTGCTCCCAGGCCACGCAGCCAAAGGGAGCACCCCAAAGCTGCATGGTCCCTCCTCTACCAAAGCTGTGGGGAAGGGGTCCCCACTGTGGCAAAGCCTCGTGGCTCTCCCTCTTCACCAAAGCTGCAGGGGTCTGCACTCTGGTGAAACCACGTGGAATCTCTCCCCCTGGCAAAGCTGCGAGAGGGTCTCCACTTGGGCAAAGCCTAGTGGCAATTCTCTGCTAAAGCCACATGGTGATTTTCCCTCATGGAGCTGCGGGTCCTGCTCTGTGGTGAAACCGCATGGATCTCCCCTGTGAAACCGATCTCCCCCCCCTAAATGGCTGACACGCCTGGGTTTAAATCCCCACACCAATTCTCCTCTGCAGCCCTATTTCCGACTCCTCCTATAATCTGTTACACCTGCCAGCATTCTGGGCAGGTGTGTCCCATTTTCTGGAGCCAATCTTCTCCAAGCTCCCACACAGGTGCTTTAACTTAGGGTTCCTCCCCCAGTCACGTCCTTGGGGAAGTCCTTTCCATCCCCCCTGGTTCAGAGCATGGTCACAGCTATTTAACACATCTAAGCTACCAGCCAAAGGCTATAGATATGTT
>PVKU01015303.1:6107-18941 GCA_004027475.1 Anoura caudifer | reverse complement strand
TGGATGTAGGTCCTTGACTTTCATGACTTGGAATACTTCTTTCCAGCCCCTTCTTGCCTGGAAGGTCTCTTTTGAGAAATCAGCTGACAGTCTGATGGGAACTCCTTTGTAGGTGACTCTGCCTTTATCCCTTGCTGCTTCTAGAATTCTCTCCTTCATTTTAATCTTGGCTAATGTAATTATGATGTGCCTTGGTGTGCTCTTCCTTGGGTCCACCTTCTTTGGGACTCTCTGAGCTTCCTGGACTTCCTGGAAGTCTATTTCCTTTGCCATATTGGGGAAGTTCTCCTTTATTATTTGTTCAAATAAGTTTTCCACTTGTTGCTCTTCCTCTTCCCCTTCTGGTACCCCTATAATTCAGATGTTGGGACATTTAAAGATGTCCTGGAGGTTCCTAAGCCTCTCTTCATTTTTTTGAATTCTTGTTTCTTCCTTCTATTCTGTTTGGTTGTTTCTTCCTTCTGGTCCACTCCATTGATTTGAGTCCCAGTTTTTCTCCCATCGCTATTGGTTCCCTGTGCGTTTTCCTTCATTTCACTTATTGTAGCCTTCTTTTGTTCATCTAATTTGCAACCAAAATCAACCAACTCTGTGAGCTTCCTAATCACCAGTGCTTTGAACTGTGCATGTGATAGGTTGGCTACCAGTGCTTTGAGCTCTGCATCTGATAGGTTGGCTACCTCTTGGTCACTTAGATGAATTAGCTCTGGGGCCCCGATCTGTTCTCCCTTTTGAGCCATCCTTGGATTTTTTTGTTTTTTCCTTGGTCTGGTCCCAGCTGTTATGTAGTGAGCAGCGGAGCCTTAGGTGTTCACCAGAGCGGGGCAACCCAGTCGCTGGGTTGTGATGCTGGATGTAGGGGTGGGGTCTGAGGGGGAACAATGGTGCTTGCTCCATGCTCTCTCTCAGATTCCGGTCCCTTCTGCTGCTTTCCCCAAGCAAATTGGGCCCTTCTGTTGCTGATTTCGATGTGGGCGGGCTCGTGCACATTCTAAGACCCCGTGGGTCTCTCCAACAAACTCTCCCATGAGGCTGGGATTCTCTCCCAGCACCCCAACCCCCACAAGTGTTCTCAATCGGTGCTTTTTAGGCTTTATTACCCAGCGCTGGGGCCCTGCACTGCGCAGTCTGTCTCGCTGCCGGTTTTCACCTGGCTTATCTGGGCGTGCGAATATATGACCGCAGTCAGCCACCTCGTGCACCCTGCTTGATCTGCTTCTTGCCTCCCTGCGCTCGGTAACTGCTACCTGTGCGCCTGGGACCACCAGCTACTGCTTCTTCCCGCCGTGACCCTTCTCCGCTAGCCGCTGACTCCGCCCCTCTTACTGGTCTGGGTAAATCGTTGTCGGACTTCTATACAATTCAGTCCTCTATGTTCTGGTTGGGGTTTTTTTGGTTCTATATTTTTGTTGTCCTTAATCTTGGTTGTGAGAAGAGGCACAGTGTGTCCACCTACACCTCCATCTTGGCCAGAAGTGTGGTTATTGTTAAATTGTTCTTAATTTCAATGTCTCTGGTTATATTTTGCTTGTTTTTTTTGTTGTTGTTGTTGATTAGGTTCCAGTTGAAGGTGAGATCATATGGTATTTGTCCCTTACCACCTGGCTTATTTCACTTTGCATAATGCTCTCTAGTCCCATCCATGTTTTGTTGCAAAGGACAGGAGCTCCTTCTCTCTCTCTGCTGCCTAGTATTCCATCATGTAAATGTACCATAGATTTTTGATCCACTCATTTACTGATGGGCACTTAGGTTGCTTCCAGCACTTGGCTATTGTAAATTGTGCTGCTATGAACATTGGGGTGCATAGGTTCTTTTGGACTGGTGTTTCAGGGTTCTTAAGATATAATCCCCAGCAGCAGAATAGCTGGGTCAAAAGGCAGTTCCATTTTTAGATTTCTGAGGAAATTTCATACTGTTTTCTACCACGGCTGTACCAGTCTGCATCCCCACCAACAGTGCACTAGGGTTCCCTTTTCTCCGTATCCTCTCCAACACTTGCTTGTTGATTTGTTTATGATGGCCATTCTCACCGGTGTGAAGTGGTATCTCATAGTGGTTTTAATTTGCATCTCTCTGATGGCTAGTGATGCTGAGCATCTTTTCATATGTCTCTGGGCCCTCTGTATGTCCTCCTTGGAAAAGTATCTGTTCAAGTCCCTTTCCCATTTTTTAATTGGGTTGTTTGTCTTCCTGGAGTGGAGTCATGTGAGTTCTTTATATATTTTGGAGATCAAACCCTTGTCCATGGTGTCATTGGCAAATGTGTTTTCCCATATAGGTGATTCTCTTTTCATTTTAATACTGTTTTCTTTAGCCATGCAGATGCTTTTTAATTTGATGAGGTCCCATTTGTTTATTCTTTCCTTTATGTACCTTGCTTTAGGGGACATACCAGTAAAGATATTGCATGAAATGTCTGAGATTTTCCTGCTGATGTTTTCCTCTACGACTTTGGTGGTGTCACAACTTATATTTAAGTCCTTATATTTAAGTCCTTTATCCACCTTGAATTTATTTTTGTGTATGGTGTAAGTTGGTGGTTGAGTTTCTTTTTTTTTTTTTTTTTTGCATGTAGCTAGCTGTCCATATCTCCCAACACCATTTGTTGAAGAGGCTATTTTTACTCCATTTTATGCTTCTTCCCCCTTTGTCAGATATTGAACATAGAGCCTTGGGTTTATTTCTGGGCTCTCTGTTCTGTTCCATTGGTCTATGTGCCTGTTCTTATGCCAGTACCGGGCTGTTTTAATTACAGTGGCCCTGTAATACAGTTTGATATCAGGTATTGTGATCCCTCCTACTTTGCTCTTCTTTCTCAAAATTGCTGCAGCTATTTGGGGTCATTTATGGTTCCATATAAATTTCTGAAATTTTGTTCTATATCTGTGAAATATGGCATTGGTACTTTAATAGGGATTGCATTGAATCTCTAAATTGCTTTGGGTAGTATGGACATTCTGATGATGTTAATTCTTCCAATCTGTGAGCATGGTACATGCTTCCATTTGTCTGTCTTCCTTAATTTCTTTCTTTAGTGTTGTGTAGTTTTCTGAGTACAGGTCTTTTACATGCTTGGTTAGGTTTATTCCTAGGTACTTTTTCTTGTTGCTATATCAAATGGGTATTTTTTCCTGATTTCTGTTTCTGATATTTCATTGTTGATGTACAAAAATGCCTTTGATTTCTGAATATTGACTTTGTGTCCCATTGTTTTGCCAAATTCACTTATTAGGTCAAGTAGTCTTTTGGTGGAGTCTATAGGATTTTCTATGTATACTATAATGTCATCTGCAAACAATGACAGTTTTGCTTCCTCCTTTCCAATTTGGATGCCTTTTATTTCTTTTTCTTATCTAATTGCTGTGGCTAGGACTTCCAATACTATGTTGAATAGGAGAGGTGAAAGCAGGCATCCTTGTCTTGTTCCTGATCTTAGTGGGAAAGCTCTAAGTTTTTACCTATTGAGTATGATGTTGGCTGTAGGTCTCTTGTATATGTTGAGGAATGCTCCCTCTATTCCCACTTTGCTAAGTGTTTTTATTATAAGTGGGTGCTGGACCTTATCAAATGCTTTTTCAGCATCTATTGCTATGATCATGTGATTTTTGTCTTTCATTTTATGTATTACATTTATTGATTTGCAAATATTGTACCATCCTTGCATACTTGGGATGAATGCCACTTGATCATGGTGTATGATCTTTTTAACGTATTGCTGGATGCGGTTTGCCAATATTTTGTTGAGGATTTTAGCATCTATGTTCATCAGCAATATTGGCCTGAAGCTTTCTTTGTTGTGTCTTTATCTGGTTTTGGGATTAGGATGATGCTGGCTTCATAAAAAGAGTTTGGGAATCTTCTATCTTCTTGGTAATGGTCAGGGTTTTAATGGGGCCATGAACCATTTCTAGAGCAATTCACTAGAGAGTTCAAATCAAGAAAGTTGCTCTGTAACTTAGAAACCTATTAAATAGCTCAGGTTATTTGGAGATGCCATGGAGGAGAAGACAGCAACATTGATCGAATAACGTGTCTTTCCTTCACTGATGTGCAGTGCCCCTTCTTTCATGCGTTACACTTCCATACAGTAGAGACCTGGTTCCGGACTCCCTTCCAGTCCATCGATCTTTCTTTGCATATCGTTTCATGTTGTCTATTTGTTTTTATATTGTTTTAATATGTTCATAATACAGTTTACTATCTAATATGGCTATACTAGATCCCACCTACTCTCATTATTATATTTTTTAACTTCATTTTTTAAATCTTCAAACTGGCAGAAAAGTGAAAAAAATCATACAAAGAATACCCATCTCCCCTTCCCCTAGACTGATAGTAAGTGGCATTTTAAAGCCATTACCGTCATGGTCTGTTTTCGAGTTCCTGGAGAATACAGACCCAGCCCTGAACACGAGGACATGCTTGCAGCTTTCAAAGAAGGAAGAGCTGGTTGTATACAAGGCTGTTACAGAGCTCAGGGCTCAGGTGCCACTCCTGTCACCGTACTTCACAATGTACATAATAAAGTGAATTAGATGAAACGTGGCATTCACTGAGATTTGAGTCCTAACGAGGTAGGCTGCTTATGACTGGGGAGCAGCGGAGAACAATAGGTAAATTCAATATTTTTTAAAAACAATTCTAGTTAATTAAATATTTATGGTGTGTGGTGGTTTTGCAGTGTTGCCCACTTGGCTGACTTGCACTTTTCCCCAGAATTCCTATCCCTGTTCATTTCTGGCTAAGTTTGGCCACAAGACAGATGTGTGGGAGATTTGTTAGTGGAAGTAATGCAACGAGCATGCTTACTCACTGAGAGTTGCTATCGGTCAGGCCATGTTGCATCTTATGCACATTTCATGAACTTGTGGGAAGCAGCTGGGCCACAGCTTCTCCAGCTCCCAGGGAACTCTTTCTGCTGCTCTTCCAAACCCTGGGCCAGCTTCTCCTTCAGGGCATCTGCAGCAGGGACGAAGGCTTAGAAGAGAGGACTGCATGAGTTCTGGTGAGAGGACAGATGCTGGTTCTATCTTGTTGCTTGCAGACTTCAGTTGTACTGGCTCTGCTCTATCCAGCTTCGCCTGACTACTGGCCCCGTGACTTTAGGTGAAGAAAAAACAGCTGAACTGGGACTCTTTTTATCAAGTCCTGTAAATAATTGCTTAAGGTCAGTGTCTTTAAGAACCCCCTGATTCTACATCATTCCTGGTGGTTCTTCTCTGGTAACTTGGTGTTACCTCTCCTTTCCCTCCTCAGTATTTTACTTTTTCCAGCAGATTCTGAGAATCTGAATGATTTATTTCAAGAAGTTATGCTAGATGTCTGTTGGGTAATATTCAGTGACCTATCTGGCTACTACAGCATGTTTCAAAAGCGAGGAGGCTGCTGGAGCTGTGGGAAAAGCCCTGGCTCAGAGTTTCCAGCCTTGACCCTCGGTAAGTCACGTTCCCTGGACCTGTTTCCACCTCCCTACGGCATGAGCTGGGCTGGAGAGGTGCTCAAGCCCTTCCAGCTCTGAGTCCAAGCCTGCAATTCTGACACTCTTTAGTAGTGACAAGGACCATCTTTACCTGTTTGCCCAAGCAATGGCCACGGGTCTTGTTGTAGTGACTGAATTCTGAGTTCCTAAGAGAGAGCTGTTTTCCTTCCTTTTGGTAATCACAAATTTGGTGTCCCATGGCTCCCTTCTTTTACAAATCTGTTTTGCTTGTCACTTTATTCATCTGTATTTATGAACACCATCAAACAGGCCCCAATAATGCAGACTCCTTGTTTGACTAGCTGCAGTAGGTCTGCAGAAGATGACCTTCACTCCTTGCATTATGTGTATGTAAATTTTCAAAAAAGGGTTGGTGGGAGTGAGAGCACACGATAATGTACTTTGTGAGTGCCTTACTACAGATTTCGTGTCTTGGTTTCGCTCAAAGTTTTCTCACTGGTAGTAACGTAATTATATTCTCTGCCAGAGTGCTTATTTGATGAAATGAGTTTTGAGGACTTCATACCCTGAAATACAGGAGTGCAGTCAGGAAATGAAGTGGGGTTTTTGTTTTTTGGTCATTCCCTAGTTACTTCTTTGCTTCTTCCTCTAATATATGAAAAAGGTACATTATAGGTATTACAACCATGCCACTTCCAAGCTTACATAAGCCAATAGCCCTGGGGGACTGACATGTGCCCCTGGTTCTATGTTGACTTGTAGAATTTATTGGGCTTTGGCATTACCCCTAGCAAGTCCCAAAGCAAAACCAGGAATCTTCAGAAATTGAAGGTTGTGAGCAAACACTGTATTAAATTCTAGATTGAAATTTTTCTCTTCCCAACTTGTTTTTATACCTCAGCTAAACCCAGATATATAGTATTCAGTAGGAAGTTACCTCAAATGTTGACACTAAAGATTGGAGAGTGAAGTAAAATATTATTCTTGTAGACTTTTTGCGTGTAAGATTTTTCTCAATCATTTGAGAATTTTGCCTTTCTTTCCCCCACCCTGACTTTCATCCCTAGGTTAAGAGCTACATGGTGCCCCAGAGATGTCACTGTTCACTCATTTACAAGTAGCATTGTACTTCTTGCACACATACAAGGCATTCAGTGTCAGGGCTACAAAAGGCGGGTAACCAGATAAATTATTCATGTTTCAGAGAAAATAATAAAAACATTTTTAGCAACTAAATCCAGTTGGCTCCTAGTGTAACCTGTGTCTCATGTGGATGCAGGTGTGTACACACGCACCTGTCACTCTTAGGAACTTGTTCTGCATCGTGTCACCGTGAGGCCTGGAGTTAATGATGACTGCTACCTTTTATTACATAGCGAGGCACAATCTATCCCGAGAGCTTTTGTGAAGCGAGCACTTTTCATTCAGACCGTGGCTGCACTAACCTTCCTACATGGTGACAGTCTGTATTTCCTGTGGCCTAGCATTTCAAACTGACTCTAGAACGAAAGGAATGAAACTTCTGTTTTTACATCAACATGGTTTGATGTCTATGCACGTAAACTGCAACAATATGAATGACTTGTAAACATCTTCCAAGAGGGTGCTGCAATTTTCGTTGATTTTGCAACACTTTCAAGATATAACCAGTATAATTATGCTGTACAAAGATGACTGGGCCCCACAAAATGTTAGAAATAACTTACTTCCCTCTTCCATTTATAGACATAGAAGAGTAATATTCAGAGAAAAGCACCTAGACAAATTGTTTACTAGGCCTAAAACATTCCTACTTATGTGTCAGAAAAACAAAATCCAACAGGAGTACTTAAAATGACAGTAAAGGTTTTAAGTATAAGAACGGTTTTGTCAACTAGTCCCACTATGCACAGCCTACCCTTCACATTTATACCTTATTTCCCCTTAGTCCAACCCTTAATTTACATTTTAGTTATCAGACCCTAACTAGTCCTTCCAACACTAGCCTACTCATCCCCCAAATCTACCTGCCTTTAAAACAGATTTGGGGGCGTGACCTTCAGGCCTTCCCAACACCTACACCTCATCTAAGCCTCCCCCTGAAACACCTGTTCCCTCCTGCCACCTTCCATCTTGAGGCAGGTTTATTCCACACCCCCTCTATTCTGGTTACACCTCCATTTTTCTGCAAGGTCCTTGCCAAGGCAGCTCTCCTAGTCTTTACTCACCCAGCCCAATCCTTATTTTTAAATTTTCTTAAATAAAACTTTCACCCAGAACCTTGCACAACCAACTTAAATGACTTTGCCTGAGATTCTTATCATCATCATTCCATCTGCTTGCACTAAAGGTAAATGCTTTATTCCCTCACTGCGTAATTCCTCACTAACAAACCGATGAGACTAAGCTTCTAGTCTCTTAAGTCATCATGCCCAGTGTTGCTTACAAGCAGAGAAGTCATTTAAGATGTACATGGCAAGAATGGAGAAGATCTTCAGTAACTATTCCTCCTGGTTTTTCCTACCAGAAGTGTAACACCACTTACATACATTACAGTGCACCACAGATGTGTACCTGGTCTTTTTTCTTCTACGCTGTGCTTATTCTGGATGCGATCAGTCAGCAAATACTTACGAAGTGACTTGGATTTCTACACTGTGCTGTGCATTTGGTATAGGCACACCACAGTGAAAGAATGAGGGCTGGCACGAAACTGCTCACAACCCACTGTTTCATGTGAATGACAGAGCACATAATACACCTGACGGCCTCACCATTTCATTGTGAGCTAAGTCCTCTTTGGCATGACAGCAGGAGAGGTTCTGCCACCGCTCCTTTAACCACTTGGACGTTGCTGTTCCCGCCAAGTTTACAGCTGCAAAGAGAGGTCCTTTCTCAATTTAAGTATAAACAGGTACCAGTTTTGATTTTATTTCATCGTATGAACACACATGACACATCAACACGAGAAATGCACAATTTAACCATTCAACAGCTTGCCTTACTCCAAAAGAACACTATATTCATATTAAACATTTATACAGTCTTTCCACCTAACTTTACAAATGTCCTAAACCATTTCCCAGCATTTCTCACACGGAAGTCTAGTTCTGCTCTTTAAAATCACCATTCTGTATCATCCCAGTGGACTCCAGGGCTTCCTCTGGGCTCGCATGCTGAGGAGAGGCGGCCGCCCCGCTGCCTGCAGACACCCGCGTGCTCCAGCACGCACCGCGCAGGCTGCCCTTCAGCATGGGAGTCTTGATTCCAAGAAGTGATTATTTGACATTAACAATCAAGGACTACAGGTTGTAGTGTATGACTACATCACAGTCACAAGAAGGAAGGGGACCATGGCCAAGAGAAATTCCAAATGATGGAGGGCAAATTTCTGCCCAGATATCTCATCTAAACCAAGTCCCCTAACCCTCCGGAAACATATTTAACATTGGAGCTATTGCTTTCATTTCTTAAAAATGTTCAGCAGCTGTGACCAAACTCTGAAAGCAGTGAGCTGTTACACATTTGCGTGTGTACACTTAACACATCAAAAGTTACTGTGTGAAACCTTAAGGTCTGATTACATCCAAAATTTAAAAGTATGAAGAAAAACTAACTCAGATGGCTTAACAGAATTTTTTCAACATGGTAACAATGCACTCCCTGTGCAGTTTACACTCTTTCTGCCTTCAATTTAAGCCCATATCACATAGCACATTACCGGTGCATCACCAGTCACGTTGGTATGATCAAGTCATGGCATTCTATGTTGGCTTTAGCAGTCACCATAGGAAACATTAAGTCACATCCTTGTCGAAACACTGTCCATTTCTCAAACATAGAAAAACCTGAGATATGAGTCAGCAACTAGCTACACTTACAGTAAAGAACAATGGTAACACCCCACCCCCCCAATAGAAAATGCTGCTGACGTGAATTAAGGCTTCAAAGGAGGACCATACTGTAGGTGACAAAACCCAAGCCAGGACTTTAAAAGCAGATCTATACTTCACTTGTGTACTTGTTCTAATCACCTACTTTTAGCTGCCAGGACCGACCCCGCAGTGACAGCAGGTCAAGGACTGAGAGACCGCCTCGGGCTCCCCTCAGTATAGTGTGACCCTTCCACTGAACACATACGGAGGGTGCTTTCTGAGAAGAGCGTGGCTGTGGCTTCCCACTCTTCTCAATGAAACAAAATTCAACCGCCTTCTCCTCCCTCACCTTCCTAATGTTTTGTTCAGAACATTCCTTGCTCACTAAAGCCTCTCTCAGCCTGATTTTAGCAAATCTAAAAGTCTAAGGAAATTATGGAAATATCATCCTCATCACATGCTAAGGGGAAAATAACCATTGAGAAATAAGTTTCCTGCTTCTCCTCAGCAATTTTACAAACTTCTTTAATTTTTCTCCCTCTTGGTAGCTTCCCTTAAAAGTCTACTTTATTGTTTTCACAAAAACATTATCTGTGCAATGAAACAAATGGAAAACATCTGCTCTGGCTGAGAATTTGAAGGTGCTGCTGCTCTGCAAACAATCCAGATAAACTCACATCTGGCTTTAAAGCAAGTTAATCTTCATTTAAAGGATTACCAATCCCATTCTGAAAAATTCTTTGACTTATAAAGGGGGAGGCAGACTTGTTTAGCCTCCCAACCTCAGCTTAAATCATTAGCTGCTAGATTCCTGGCAGGAACATTGAATCCTAGGTGGTTTCCCTTCTTTTTCTTCATAAAGCTGAGAAGGAAAATACCACCTCCATCCAGGCCCAACTACAAATTCGTGCATAGACAGTTTGAATTGGTCTGAAAAGTGTGACTAGCTACCAACCTATTCACAATGCCGAGAAAACGGGCTCCCAGACATGGTAGTGGTGAAAGCCCCGACTTTCCGTCTGAGGTACTGGGTTTGCTCTAAAGTAGATCTTGGCAAGGCCCCTAATGGTCTGAACAGGAGAATGATGGTCGAATCACTCAGCTGTCCAGTGATCTTGGATTTGTGCATCAGCTTTGGATGTGATCATCTCTCTTGGATTTACCATTAGGTTCTGTCCCTAGTAGGGTCTACCCACCCGACCCACAAGCTGGCTCAGTCTCAGCACTAAGGTGCACTATGGAAGGAAGGGACAAAGACTAGTACTGGAGATTTCTGTAGCACAACATGAACACAGGAGGGGATTTTGTCCTCCAACACCAAATAAAACTTGACTTAGTAAGAACAAGAGGATGTGCAATTCACTGCATGGAACTGTTTTATCTGTCTACGGGAACTCTAGCATCTGCCCTTCCACTTGCCTTGAGAGAAATATTAGCTGGTCTCTCAAATGCAGATGATGAGAACAATTGCGTTGATCCATCTTTTGCTTTTACACCACAGCTCCATTTTCCAAAAATATATATGTATGTACATATATATATTTCAGATTTACAGGGAATTTTTTGTGTGTGAACAAGAAAAAACTGTCAACAGAGTCCCAAGTGTCTTTCTTCTCAGGAGACCTCAATGATTTCCATGCTGCCCGAGAAGCTAGACTGGCTGCCCACTTTCCCCAGTTCTTCCCGTGACCTGTTGTCTGACATGATGCCCTCGCCAAATTCCATCTGGCAGCTTCTGCGTTTAAACTGCTTTTCAAAGGGGCTCTCCTCATGCCAGCTCCGCCGGGAGTCGGCTCTGTCACTCGGCTTTTGCCGCCTGCGCACGGAATAGACTTGGTCACTGCACGTGGGCAGCTGGCTGCAGCTGTAGGCAGAGTAACTGGCGTTGCCTCCATAGATGGCTGAGGCGGAGTAGAAGTGAGAGGGCTCCGTGGCAAAATACCAGCTATTGGTCAGGGAAGGGGTGGAGGTCTGGGGAGCCAAGATATCGGAGTGCCAGCCCTTGAGGCCCAGTCCAGCGGCAGACTTCGCGAGGTGTTGCTGGCTGGTGGAAAGACCAAAAAGGAAGTTGGTATGGTAGTTGTCCTCCACACTCCCACTGCGATGCAGAGGAGACAAAAAGGACCTTTGGGCGGCACCACTGCTGGTTCTTACTGAATGTAATCGCTTGCTCTGGCTGTCTGAAGGCCTGGAAGTCTGCGGCTTCTTAGGGATGTTGGCTTCCTCCTTATCTGGGCTGGTTTCTGGAGTCTGCTCCGATACTTCCTCAACTGGAGAGAACTGGCATAGCTTGTTGGGCCCATCCAGAGTCGTGGAAGGTTTGTAGTAGTCCAGAGTATCTTCTGACGAGGAGAAACCATGCAAGGATGCTGCCATACTGGCTGAGTACGAAACTGATTTGATATCCAGAGAGAAGGAACGCTTGAGCTTATTGCTGTCTTCCAGCTTGTCTGAGGACAGGTGGAGCCCATTGAGCGCCTGTACCAGCGGGCTGTCCTCTAACAGTGATGGCTGTGCACTGGGCACACTGGCAGGATGCACAGGCCTTTGCCCTGCTGCCTCTGAGGTAGCAGAGTTGGCGCAGGGTGGACTGAGGGACATCTCGCTTCTCTGTCCACCCTCTGAGGCTGCAGGGACAGGTTCATGCGGCTTCTCCAGGTGCAGCAGCTTGAGTTTGCTCTTTGGACCTGATGCTCCAGTCTGGTTCTTAATTTTCTTCTCATAGTCCAGGAGTTGGCCCAGAAAGTTGAAGTTTGGAGATATAGTAGGTCTCTTTTCTTTCACAAATCTATGAAGAGAGGAAATAACAACAAAAACCCTTGAGTTTTATGACTATTCTTTATCTTAAGAATATTAAGTGAATAAATGAGATAGGGAATTATTAGACATATCCTTCCAAATACCTTTGGAAGATAATTGTTTAAATTAGGGAGACACCTCAAGGTAGAGAACAGAAGAACCTCTGCATTGGGGGGAGCTTTATAACATGTCCCTGGAACACGCTAGAAAGAAGGGGTGGTGCCAGGTCCCCAAAAGCTCTCATTTTAGTCTCCTTATGTTCAAGTGATGCAGGGTGCAGCCAGGAGGGGGGCCCCCAAAATAGGGATTTGGAATGGGCCCAGAACTCACGGTGTCCAGGAAATATTAGAGGGACATATAAGATGTCCTCACCCCTTCCCCCACAGGTATGAGTTGGGGGAAGGGAAACATGGAGCAGGGACATGCAGAGCTGCTAATCCATGGCATGGTCCTTTAACATATCTATAGCCTTTGGATGGTAGCTTAGATGTGTTAAATAGCTGTGACCATGCTCTGAGCCAGAGGGATGGAAAGGACTTCCCCCAAGACGTGACTGGGGGAGGAACCTCAAGTCACAGCGCCTGCGTGGGAGCTTGGAGAAGATTGGCTCCAGAAAATGGGGACACACCTGCCCAGACTCATGATGGCATCCCAAAAATACTTGGAATATACGGGAATGCTGGCAGGTGTAACTGATTGTAGGAGGAGTCGGAAATGGGGGTACAGAAGAGATTTGGC
>PVKU01015302.1:0-18881 GCA_004027475.1 Anoura caudifer | reverse complement strand
TAACAGTTTCTAGGTGGTGAAACCACTTGTAAGCCCATATCTTTGACACACAAATCAAGTACAGTTTGTCACACTGTATTACATCCTACAAAAGCATATTTTTACACTTTTAAGTTACAAAATCAAATATGAACATGAGTATAGTAACTAAAGTGCCATTTCACCAAGTCATTCACAGCTACCAGGACTAGAGGAGAAGCAGTGTTTTGGTAGTATTTATGAATATATGAAAAATTAAATGTGTGATTTCAAATTAAATCCTACATTTATTTGACTTCAGAAGTTAGTGGTTTTACTCATTTTCTCTTAAAGGTACCACAAGCTGATTTGGGGGCCTCATAAGATGGATTCCAAAGGAAATCTCTCTGGAGTTCTGATTGCAGGTGGTGAAAATGGAAATATTATTCTTTATGATCCTTCTAAAATTATAGCTGGAGAGAAGGAAGTTGTGACTGCCCAAAATGACAAGCATACTGGCCCAGTGAGAGCCTTGGATGTGAACATTTTCCAGGTTAGGCTTTTGACATTTATTTATAATCCTTGAGATATGGGCTACGTATTTGCAATAAGTATATGAATTTACTATGCCTCAGTCTTGGAATGAAAAGCTAAGAACGTGTCCCAATGCAGATTGATGAGTGAGTATATGTGTTTGAAGAATGGAACGTTCAGAGTTGAGTTCAGGATAAATGATACGAACTCCATGGAAGGCATCAGGCTGATTTAATTCAGAGAAGTTTGGAGATGTCATACATCTGATTGGACAGTTTTTAAACATCAGGAGCCCCGTAGGTTGGAAACCTTGCCTTTCAAAAGTTTGTGCTATGCATCACTGGGTTGATGCTGTGATGTCTGGGTTAATCCACTCTTTTATTAATTGGGAAATTTGGTATTTATGACAAAGAGGTCACTACTCTATGACATAATTAGAAATATATACAAATATAGTACAAATTAATAGACAATTAAGAGTCTACTGTTATCATTATAAACATTACTGAATATTAATTTTATAAATGTATAAGTTAATAAAGATTTTGAGTTAATAGACTGCTACAGTCTAGCAATTAAAAAATGAATATTATCTTAAAGTTTAGATTAGTTATTTTTCTTGTATTATTATTATAAGTAGACACCTGAGATATAGAACTTAAAGCCTAAACTTCTTGGTTTTTTAAATATATAATCTTTATTTTATGTTTTCCATTACCATGTAGTCCACTTATACCCCATACCCCCAGCAATCACCACCCTGTTGTCCATGTCCAGGAGTCCTTTTACCTTTTTGCTCAATCTTACCACCCCCTTACGTTTCCTCCTCCACTAGCTCTCATCTGTTCTCCATCTATGAGACTGTCTCTGTACTACTTGTTAATTCAATTTGTTCATTAGATTCCACATATGAGTGAAATCATATGGTATTTCTCTTTCGCTGACTGGCTTATTTCACTTAGCATAGTGTTCTCCAGGTCCATCCATGCTGTTGCAAAGGTAAACCATCCTTTTTTTTTTTATGGCCAAGCAGTATTCCATTGTGTAAATTCCAATAGTAGTTTTTTCCACTCATCTATCGATGGACACTTGAAGCCTAAACTTCTTAATTTCTGCCATTTATGGTGTTTACTCTTCAGATTAGGAAGCTAGTTCCTTTGTTACTCAGATCAAACAGCTGCTGATTTTTGGTTAACATCTTATATGATAGGTACCTATTACCATAGAATTACCTCTATTTTCAGTTATATGTCTGTTGATCAGAGAAGAATTTATGAAAGTGAACAATAAAGGATGAAGATTAATACATGATGACTTCCGGCCAAGATGGAGGCATAGGTGGACACACTGTGCCTCCTAGCACAACCAAAATTAAGGACAACAAAGATTTAGAAACAAGAAAACACCAAGAACTGATAGAAAATTGAAATGTACAGAAGTCCAACAACCATTCATCCAGACCGGTAAGAGGGGTGGAGTCGCAGCAGGAAAAAGTGGAGGTTGGCTGACCCGGGTGCACAGGCAGCAGTGGCTGGCAGATCCCAGGCATGCAGGCTGTTGCTAGCAGACCCCAGGCGCACAGGCAGCAGCTAGAGGACCCCAGGAACAGGGTGGCAATGGTGCAGACCCAGTTAGGCCACGCAAGGCGGCTGACTGACCAGGTGAATCCACATTTGTGTGCAGATAATCCAGGTGCAGGGGAAGCAGCAGAAGGGACTGGAATCTGAGAGAGAGCAGAGCAAGCACCATTGTTCCCTCTCAGATCCTGCCCCCACATACAACATCACTACCCAGAGACTGGGCTGCCACACCCTGGGAAATACCTAAGGCTCCACCCCTCACTACGTAATAGCCATGACCAGACCTCCAAAAAAAGCCAAAAATGGCTCAAGTGGAGAACAAATTAAAGCCCCAGAGCCAATTCATCTAAGCAACCAAGAAATAGCCAACCTATCAGATGCACAGTCCAAAGCCCTGGTGATCAGGATGCTCACAGAATTGGTTGATTTTGCTCACAAATTAGATGAACAAATGAAGGCTACAATAAGTGAAATGAAGGAAAATGCACAAGGAACCAATAGAGATGGGAGGAAAACTGGGACTCAAATCAATGGAGTGGACCAGAAGGAAGAAAGAAACAACCAAACAGAAAACAAGGAAGAAACCAGAATTCAAAAAAAATGAGGAGAGGCTTAGGAACCTCCAGGACATCTTTAAACATCCCAACATCCGAATTATAGGGGTACCAGAAGGGGAAGAGGAAGAACAACAAGTGGAAAACTTATTTGAACAAATAATAAAGGAGAACTTCCTCAATCTGGCAAAGGAAATAGACTTCCAGGAAGGCCAGGAAGCTCAGAGAGTCCCAACGAAGCTGGACCCAAGGAAGAACACACCAAGGCACATCATAAATTACATTAGCCAAGATTAAAATGAAGGAGAGAATTCTAGAAGCAGCAAGGGATAAGGGCACAGTCACCTACAAAGGAGTTCCCATCAGACTGTCAGCTGATTTCTCAAAAGAGACCTTCCAGGCAAGAAGCGGCTGGAAAGAAGTATTCCAAGTCATGAAAGGCAAGGACCTACATCCAAGATTGCTCTATCCAGCAAAGCTGTCATTTAGAATGGAAGGGCAGATAAAGCGCTTCTCAGATAAGGTCAAGTTGAAGGAGTTCATCATCACCAAGCCCTTATTATATGAAATGTTAAAGGGACTTACCTAAGAAAAAGAAGATAAAAAATATGACAGTAAAAAGACAGCAAGCTCACAGATATTAACAACCACACCTAAAACAAAAGCAAACTAAGCAAACATCTACAACAGGAACAGAACCACAGAAATGGAGATGACGTGGAGGGTAGCCACAGGGGAGTGGGAGGAGGAGAGAGGGGAAAAGGTACAGAGAACAAGTAGCATAGACGGTGGGTAGAAAATAGGGGGACGGCAAGAATAGTGTGGGAAAGGTGGAAGCTAAAGAACTTATGACAGATGGACATGAACTAAGGGGGGGAATGTGGGTGGGTGGAGGTGTGCATGGTGGAGGGGAATGAAGGGGGGAAATAGGACATAGGACAAGTGTAATAGCATAATCAATAAAATATATTTAAAAAACAAAAACAAAAAAGAGATTAATACATGAAACTCATTATCTTGCTGTACTTTATGTCAGTTTTAGGGTCTTTTTGACCATAAAGGAAGGCAACAGAGAAAGCCTAGAAATATTGCCACCTGGAACAAGATTGAGTGTAAATGAAGTAGAGTTACATGAGGGATTTAAGAGGAGAGATTTTGCAATACCTGGAGATAGATGCCATTATTTTAGGATTCAGTATTTGCCTGAGAGCAATAATTGGTGATCTGTTTTTGCTTTGCACAATTGGATTCCCGTCTAGTGATTTAAAACCACAAGTGATAACCCCCATGTGGTTGCATGATTGCTTAAGAATTTATCCATGTAATTATTTTTTAATGTCTTGTATTAAAATGTCAATACACACATTATCTTTTTGAGTTAAACAGAATTTTATATGTTTTCTAAGAAACTTTAAATTTTATATTGTTATTCATAGTAGTTGGAAATTCATACATTCTGCTTCTTTAATTAAATAGCAAAATTGTAGACCTAAAACTGACAGATCCTTCCAGATATGTGATGCAGACACCAGCCTGCAGTGTTTGCATCATTATGGATGAAATAAAATATACAGATGGACTACTGAGTCTGGTGGAGGAAAAAGGACAGCATGGCTTTTCTCTCAAGGGGAGCAAAAAGCTGTGTCCTCCACCATGACAGACCTTTATTGGGTATCTGGTCACATTACACTATGGTCCTCATTTACTATGCACAAGTTTGCTATAGGTGGTTACCTTTTACAGACAACAAAGGAGATGATGCCGCTAATCACATCACAGAAGAAGGGTATTTGCAAATGAAAAAGGAAAAAGTGGTTGAGCTGGTTACACTCACCCTAGGAAGGGTTAGCATGGATTTTAGGAAGTTAACAATAAGCACTTGTTATCTCAAATCAGGGTGAGGGAGTTTTAGCAAAAGCAAGACTCAAAGTGGCCTAGGTAGAAATGCAGGCCTGATTCCCCACAGGAGAACCCATGTGGGCACAAGTCCTGTGCATCTCCGAGTGGGAGCTGGGCCCACGCCACATAGAATGGTCTCCCACAGATTCAAACTGAGTTAACCTGAGTTCTCTTAATTTTTTGTAAGTGCTATTTAGTTATTAATTGTTTCTTATTGCAGACTAATCTGGTAGCCTCTGGTGCTAATGATTCTGAAATTTACATTTGGGATCTAAACCACTTTGCAACTCCAATAACACCAGGAGCAAAACACAGGTATTACAGATTCTGATGTAATCAGAAGAACCAAAATCAGTTCTACCCTTAATTTATTTCAGGTTTTTTTCCCCCCACATAAATATATTTGTTTAAAATCAGTGTTTAGATGTCATTGACTTTTCTTCAGGGCAGTGAAGTATTAATCAGTTTTTTTCAAAATACCAGTGAGTCTTTCAACAACAAATATTTATTCAGTGCATCTGCCAGAGACTGTTCAATGTACTAGATGTACAGTAGTGAATAAAATAGTTGTCTTTAATAATTATTTTAGATATAGTATTTTAACACAATCCAACCTTAGAATAAAAAATAGACTCTCAGGGGAACTTATTTTATTTTTTAAAAGATTTTATTTATTTATTTTTAGACAGACGGAAAGGCTAGAAGAGAGAAGCATCAATGTGTGGTTGCCTCTTGCACACTCCCTACTGAGGACCTGACCCACAACCCAGGTTTGTGCCCTGAGTGGGAAGCAACTGGAGACCCTTTGGTTTACAGGCTGGCATTCGATCCACTGAGCCACATAGCCAGGGCAGGGAACTTATTTTTAAAAAAGCAGCCCATGGGGTGGTGGGCTGGGTTGGGAGTAAAAGACAGAAAACTGTACAAAAACAACAATTAAAATAAAATTTAAAAAAATAAAAAAATAAAAAATAAAAACAAAAAAAGCAACCCAGCCCTAGCTTGAAGTCCAATGAAGACCCATGGGATTTTTGGTTCTGGACAACTTCAGGTTCCAGGTCAGTCACCTGTTTTATTCTGGTGTGATGGCTCCAAGGCATTATTCCACATACTAAGTAGTTTTAAAAACATTTCACTTATTATTTGTTTTTAGAGAGAGGGGAAGGGAAGGAGGAAGAGAGAGAAACATCATTTGGTTGCCTTCTATACACGCCCCAACTGGGGACTGAACTCTCAACACAGGCATGTGCCCTGACCGAGAACTGAACTGGTGGCCTTTCACTTTGAGGAATGACCTAGCCATACCACTCAGGGCTGTACTATGTATTTTTGATAAGTTGAGAAAGAATAGTTCTTCTGCTGGCTCTTTGAGTTTCTTTGTGTTGTGTAGACTACTCAATTTGAGTAGTCATTATAACGATAATGGGACCTAACATTTGCCAGTCTGAGGTTGGCATAGTGATAGTGTGTGGTTGACCATTATAAAGATATTTTTCTAGTTGTCTAGGGTGTAACTTTTGCTCTGCCTAGTTGTTATATGGACCCACACCTGCTTTGTTGTCCCCCATCCATCTTGTGGCACTTGCAAAGTAAAGAAACACGGCTTTATTTATAACAGGAGCTTAATAAATCCCTAGTGGATGAGACAGTATGAAACTGTTGAATATGTTGAGAATTTAGAAATATAAAGCAAATTTGTGGAGTGAACAGATTAGATTTTTAAGTAATCTATTTTTTAAAAAGAAAGATCAGATGTTGATGCAGGCACCGCATCATTGTCCACATCATTATGGATGAAATAAAACATACACACAGACTACCGAGTTTGGTGGAGAAAAAAGGATGACAGCATGGCTTTTCTCTCAAGGGGAGCAAAAGCCATGGCCTCCGCCATGACAGGCCTTTATTCTATATATCCTCACATTACAAGATGGTCCTTACTCACTATCCCCGGTTACAACAAAGGAGCCAATGCCCCTCATCACACCACATAAGAAGTACATTAGCAAATGAAAAAGTAAAAGTAGTTGAGCCGGTTACACTGGTCCCTGCAAGGTTTAGCACTTGCAGGGTGAGGGAGTTTTCAGCAAAAGCAAGACTCAGAGCAGCCTAGGTATATTGCAAATCTGATTACTTACGAGAGAATCTATCTGTGGGCGTGGGTCCTGTGCATCTCCGAGTGGGAGCTGGGCCCACGCCATGCAGAAGGGTCTGCTACAAGATGTTATGGTTAAATTTGATTATAATTGAGAAATGGTTTTTAATAGTTTATTCTTTATAGCCCCCAGAAGATATCAGCTGCATTGCATGGAACAGACAAGTCCAGCACATTTTAGCATCAGCCAGTCCCAGTGGCAGGGCCACTGTATGGGATCTTAGAAAAAATGAACCTATCATCAAAGTTAGTGATCATAATAACAGGGTAAGTGTATGATTGATTTGTGATGAATATTTTGTATTCTTCTGTAGGTAATCTTATATCATTTGTCAGAGCTGGCAACAAATCAAATTTCTGTAAAGTCAAAGCCTGTATTTTCACAGACCAGTCATGTAAGATTTTTCCTTAGAGAAAATAAAGTTCTCAGTAAACCATGTTGGATATTATTAATGATGAAGAGAGAGATTGGGGCCTTATTCCATGATATTCTGCTTGTTCTGCTAGCTGTTCCAAAGCCTTACAATAACTTTTCAAAAACTATTTTATTTGTTTTTAGAGGGAGGGGAAGGGAGGTACAAAGAGAGGGAGAGAAACATTGATGTGTGAGAGAAACATCAATCGGTTGCCTCTTGCACATGCCCCGCCTGGGGACCAGCATGGAATCCAGGCATGTGCCCTGACCAGGTATCAAACCAGTGACCTTTCACTTTGCAGAAAGACACCCAACTGAGCTACATTTGTCAGGGCTACAGCAACTTTTTAATTCAGGTTTACTTTTCTCTAAAATGTAAAGATTTTTCCTGAAAGTAATTTTATAACTGTGAACTTGTAGTTCCCAAAATCCTGGCTTTATCCCTTCTATTAGATACTGCTGAAGTGAGCTAATGTTCTTCTTCCACTGCCTAGTTGATGCTGCTTTATAACACATCAAATTTTTTACCTTAAATTTCTTAATATTATGTCATTATGTCCTGTAAGATAATTTAGATACCTTAGGTCCTTGTTTTGTTAGTTTGTTTTTAATTACACTGTATACCTGGGCATTTTCAAAAATAAGTTTGTTTAAATCAGAGAATACATATATGATTTTTCTTTTTTGTTGTTGTTTAATTATATTTTATTGATTATGCTATTACAGTTGTCTTTACTTTTCCCTCTTAGCCCCCCTTTATTTAGTATACCCTACACCCTCAGGCAATGCTCCCACCATTGTTCATGACCATGGGTCATGCATGTAAGTTCTTTGGCTACTCCATTTCCTATATTGTAATTCACATTCCCATGGCTACTTTGTAACTATATCTATTTGTACTTCTTAATCTCCTACCTCTTCACCCATTTTCCCCCTCCCCCTTCCTATCTGGCAACCTTCTAGTAACTAATTTCTTTTCTCTTGCTTTTAAGTGTCTCTATCTTTAACCTTTGGCCTTTTAATAATGACGTGTTTTGGAGTGGGCCTCTTTGCATCCATCAGAATTGGGACTCTGTGTGCTTTTTGGACTTGTATGTCTATTTCCTTCACCAAATCATGGAAGCTTTCTTTCATTATTTTTTCAGATAGATTTCCAATTTCTTGCTATTTCTCTTCTCCTTCTGGCACCCCTATGAGACAAATGTTGGTTTGCTTAAAGTTGTCCCAGATGCTATTTATACTATCATCATTTTTTTGGATTCTTTTTCTTCTTGTTGTTCTGTATGGTTGTTTTTTGTTTGTTTTGTTTGTTTGTTTGTTTTGTTCCTTATGTTCCAAATCATTTTTATTCTCAGCTTCATCCATTGTACTGTTGTTTCCCTGTAAATTGTTTTTTATTTCAATTAGTGTATCTTTCTTTTCTGACTAGGCCTTTTTTATGCGGCTGAGGTCCTCACTAAGTTCTTTGAGCATCCTTATAAACAGTGTTTTGACTTCTACATCTGATAGATTGCTTGATTTCATTTAGCTCTTTTTCTGGATTTGTAATCTGTTCTTATATTTGGGCCATGTTTCTTTGTCTCCTCATTTTGGCAGGCCCCCTGTGTTTGTTTCTATGTATTCGGAAGAGCTGCTTTGACTCTCTGTCTTGGTAGTGTGGCCTAATGTAGTTGGTATCCTGTGGGGTCTAGTGGCACAGCCTCCCATATCACCCAAGCTGGGTACTCGAGGTATGCCCTCTGTATGGGCTGAGTACACTCTCCTCTTATACTTGAGTCTTGGTTGCTATTGGCAGATCAATGGGAGGGATGTAGCCTGGCCATTCAGCTGCAAGGACTGCCTATGACCACTAACCATGGAGGATCAGCTGTGCAGGGGCTAGCTGGGGATGCTCCAGTGTGATCTGTTGCTGTCTACTGGGTGCATTGGTCCTGGGGTTCCCTGGGTAGTGCAGGCCAAGGTCAGCCCTCACCTGTGTTTTGCCAGGGCACCCTGCCTAAGCTGTAAAACAATCTGATATGGCTGCCCCTTGTGCTGGACTTGGAGATTCCCAGGTGAAGTCAAGCTGTGACTCTAATCTGGCTGCCTGTAGGGCTCACTGAAATTAGCTGTTGCTTGTTTGATAGGATTTAGGAGCAAAGACCAGCCATTCTCTTTTTTAAAAAAATATTTTATTGATTATGCTATTACAGTTGTCCCATTTCCCCCCTTCATTCCCCTCCACCCTGCACACCCCCTCCCACCCACATTTCCCCCTTTAGTTCATGCCCATGTGTCATAAGTACTTTAGCTTCTACATTTCCCACACTATTTTTGCCTTCCCCCGTCTATATTCTAGCCACCATCTGTGCTACTTGTTCTCTGTACCTTGTCCCCCTCTCTCCTTCTCCCACTCCCCTGTTGCTAACCCTCCATGTGATCTCCATTTCTGTGTTTCTGCTCCTGTTGTAGTGGTTTGCTTAGTTGGCTTTTGTTTTAGGTGTGGTTGTTAATACCTGTGAGTTTGCTGTCTTTTTACTGTTCATATATTTTATCTTCTTTTTCTTAGATAAGTCCCTTTAACATTTCATATAATAAGGACTTGGTGATGATGAACTCCTTTAACTTGACCTTATCTGAGAAGCACTTTATCTTCCCTTCCATTCTAAATGACAGCTTTGCTGGATAGAGCAATCTTGGATGTAGGTCCTTGACTTTCATGACTTGGAATACCTCTTTCCAGCCCCTTCTTGCCTGTAAGGTCTCTTTTGAGAAATCAGCTGGCAGTCTGATGGGAACTCCTTTGTAGGTGACTCTGCATTAATCCCTTGCTGCTTCTAGAATTCTCTCCTTCATTTTATTTTTTTATAATTGTATTTTAATTGTTCTTCTTATACAGTTTTCTGTCTTCTACTCCCATCCCAGCCCACTGCCCCAGCCCTCCCCACCTCCCTTCCATTTCCACCCCCCTAGTTTTTGTCCATGTGTCTTTCATACTTGTTGCTCTAAACCCTTCTCCTTTTCCCTGCATATTCCTATCCCTCTTCTCTCTTGTTCTCCATTTCAGTGTCTTTGGTTATATTATGCTTGTTTGTTTGTTCTGTTAATTAGGTTCCTGTTAAAGGTGAGATCATATGATATTTGTCTTTCACCTCCTGGCTTATTTCACTTAGCATAATGCTCTCCAGTTCTATCCATGCTGTTGCAAGGGGTAGGAGCTCCTTCTTTCTTTCTGCTGCATAGAATTCCATTGTGTAAATGTACCATAGTTTCTTGATCCATTCATTTACTGATGGGCACCTAGGTTGCTTCCAACACTTGGCTATTGTAAATTGTGCTGCTATGAACATTGGGGTGCATAGGTTCTTTTGGATTGGTGTTTCAGGGTTAGAATATAATTCCAGCAGTGGAATTGCTGGGTCTAAAGGTAGGTCCATTTTTAGTTTTCTTAGAAAATTCCATACTGCTTTCCATAGTGGTTGTACCAGTCTGCAGTCCCACCAACAGTGTAATAGGGTCCCCTTTTCTCTACAACCTCTCCAAAACTTGTTGTTTGTTGCTTTGTTTATGATGGCCATTCTGACTGGTGTGAGGTGGTATCTCATTGTGGTTTTAATTTGCCTCTCTCTGATAGCTAGCGATATCGATTATCTTTTCATGTGTTTCTGGGTCTTCTGTATGTCCTCCTTGGAGAAGTGTCTGTTCAAGTCTTTTGCCCATTTTTTAATTGGGTTGCTTGTCCTCTTAGAGTGGAGTCGTGTAAGTTCTTTATATATTTTGGAGATTAAACCCTTGTCTGAGGTATCATTGGCAAATATGTTTTCCCATACATTCGGTTCTCTTTATATTCTAATACTGTTTTCTTTAGCTGTGCAGAAGCTTTTTATTTTGATGAGATCCCATTTGTTTATTCTTTCCTTTATGTCCCTTGCTTTAGGGGACATATCGGTAAAAATGTTGCTGCGTGAAATGTCTAGGATTTTGCTGCCTATGTTCTCTAGGACTTTAATGGTGTCACAGCTTATATTTAAATCTTTTATCCACCTTGAATTTATTTTTGTGTATGGTGTAAGTTGGTGATCAAGTTTCATTTTTTTGCATGTACCTGTCCAGTTCTCCCAACACCACTTGTTGAAGAGGCTACTTTTACTCCATTTTATGTTGCTGCCCCCTTTGTCAAATATTACTTGACCGTAGAGAATTGGGTTTACTTCTGGGCTCTCTATTCTATTCCACTGGTCCATGTGCCTGTTTTTGTGCCAGTACCAGGCTGTTTTGATTACAGTGGCCTTGTAATACAGTTTGGTGTCAGGTATTGTGATCCCTCCTACTTGGCTCATCTTTCTCAAAATTGCTGCAGCTATTGGAGGTCGTTTATGGCACCATATACATTTTTGAAGTGTTTGTTCTGTATCTGTGAAATATGCCATTGGTACTTTAATAGGTATTGCATTGAATCTGTAAATTGCTTTCGGTAGTGTGGAGATTTTGATTATGTTAATTCTTCCGATCCATGAACAGGGTATATGTTTCCATTTGTTTGTGTCTTCCTTGATTTCTTTCTTCCGTGTTGTGTAGTTTTCTGCATACAGATCTTTTACCTCTTTGGTTAGGTTTGTTCCTAGGTATTTTATTTTTCTTTTTGTTATATCAAATGGGATTTTTTTTTCTTGATTTCTGCTTCTGCTGTTTTATTGTTGGTATACAGAAATGCCTTTGATTTTTGGATATTGACTTTGTATCCTGCTGTTTGGCCGAATTCATTTACTAGGTCGAGCAGCTTTTTGGCTGAGTCTATAGGATTTTCTATGTACACTATCATGACATCTGCAAATAATGATAGTTTTGTTTCCTCCTTTCCCATTTGGATGCCTTTTATTTCCTTTTCTTGTCTAATCGCTCTGGCCAATACTTCCAATACTATATTGACTAGAAGTGGTGAAAGTGGACAACCTTGTCTTGTTCCTGATCTTAGTGGAAAAGATTTTAGTTTTTGCCCGTTGAGTATGATGTTGGCTGTAGGTCTCTCATATATGGCCTTTATTATGTTGAGGAATGCTCCCTCAATTCCCACTTTGCTGAGTGTTTTTATCATAAATGGATGCTGTACCTTATCAAATGCTTTTTCTGCATCTATTGATATGATCACATGATTTTTGTCTTTGCTTTTGTTTATGTGATGTATTACATTTACTGATTTGCGTATGTTGAACCATCCTTGAATCCCTGAGATGAGTCCCACTTGGTCATGATGTATGATCTTTTTAATGTATTATTGGATGCGGTTTGCCAATATTTTGTTGAGGATTTTAGCGTCTATGTTCATCAGCAATATGGGCCTGAAGTTTTCTTTTCTTGTTATGTCTTTATCTGGTTTGGGGATTAAAATGATGCTGGCTTCATAAAAAGAGTTTGGTAGTCTTCCATCATTTTGGATTTATTTAAAAAGTCTGTGGAGGATAGGAGTTAGCTCTTCCTTAAATACTTTGTAAAATTCTCCTGTGAAACCATCTTGTCCTGGGCTTTTGTGTGTTGGGAGTTTTTTGATTACTGCTTCTATTTCATCTACTGTTATTGGTCGGTTCAGGCTTTCTGCTTCTTCTTCATTGAGTTTTGGAAGATTATATTTTTCTAGAAACTTGTCCATTTCACCTAAGTTTTCAAATTTCTTGGCATACAGTTCTTTATAGTAATTTCTTACAATCCTTTGTATTTCTGTGGTGTCAGTTGTAATCTCTCCTCTTTCATTTCTGATTGTGTTTATTTGGTTCCTCTTTCTTTTTTTCTTGATGAGCCTGCTTAATGGCTTGTCAATTTTGTTTATCTTTTCAAAAAACCAGCTCCTGGATTCATTGATCCTTAGAATTGTGCTTTTATTCTCTATGTTATTTAATTCTGCTCTGATCTTGATTATTTCCTGTCTTCTACTTGCTCTGGGCTGTCTTTGTCGTTGTTCCTCGAGTTCTTGTAGGCATAGAGTTAAGTTGTTTGTTTGAGATGTTTCTATATTTTCTAGGTAGGCCTGTATCACTATGAACTTTCCTCTCAGGACTGCCTTTGCTGTGTCCCATAAGTTTTGGACCGTTGTGTGTTCCTTGTCATTTGTTTCCAGAAACTTTTAAGTTTCTTCCTTGATCTCATTCTTAACCCATTCATTGTTTAATAACATGCAATTCAGTCTCCATGAATTTGAATGATTTTGATTTTTTTCCTTGAGGTTGGTTTCTAGTCTCAGTCCCTATGTGGTCGCTTCATGTGATTTCAGTTTTCTTGGATTTTTTGAGGTTTGTTTTGTGTCCTATCGTGTGGTCTATCTTTGAAAATGTTCCATGTGCATTTGAAAAGAATGTGTATTTTGGTTCTTGGGATGAAAGGTTCTGTATGTATCAGTTAAGTCCATTTGATCTAGTGCATCATTCAGTGCCACAAAATCCTTGCTGGTATTTTGGAAGATCTATCCATTGTTGACAGTTGGGTGTTACATTCCCCTAATATAAGTCTGTTGCTGTCTCTATCTTGAAGTCCTCCAAGATTTTCCTTTCATTTTGGGTGCTTCTGTGTTGGGTGCCTATATGTTTAGAATTTTTATGTCTTCTTGATGGATTCTTCCCTTCTGTGTCTCTTTTTATGACCTTTGTTTTGAAGTCTATTTTGTCTGGTATGAGTATTGCTTCCCTGTTTTGTTTTTTTTTTTTCTCTCCATTTGCTTGGAATATTTTTTCAACCCTCCACTTTCAGTCTGTGTAGGTCTTTTGTTCTGAAGTAAGTCTGTTGGAAGCAGCATATGTGCGGTTCATGTTTTCTTATCCATTCAGCTACCCTATGTCTTTTGATTGGAGCATTTAATCTACTTACATTTAAGGTTATTTTTGATAAGTACTTATTGCCATTTCCCCCTTTCGACCTGTGTTCATCTCTTTCTCACTGTTTTTCTTCCTCTTCTTAAAACAGTCCCTTTAGTATCTCTTGCAATGCTGTTTTGGAGGAGGTGTATTCTTTTGGCCTTCTTTTGTCTGGGAAACTCCTTATTTGGCCTTCTATTTTAATTGAGAGCCTTGCTGGGTAGAGTAGTCTTGGTTGCAGGCCTTCACTTTTCCTTATTTGGAATGTTTCTTGCTATTCCCTTCTTGCTTGCAGTATTTCTGTTGAGAAATCAGCTACTAGCCTTATCAGAGCTACTTGGTATGTTACTTTCTGTTTCTCCCTTGCTATGTTTAAGATTCTCTTTTTGTCTTGGAATTTTGCCATTTTAATTATGATGTGTCTTGGAGTGGGCCTCTTTGGATTCATTTTGATTGAGACCCTCTGTGCTTCCTGGACTTCTGTGACTTTTCCCCTCTCCAGGTTAGGGATGTTTTCCATCATTACTTTTTCAAACAGATTTTCTATCCCTTGCTTCTCCTCTTCCCCTTCTGGTATCCCTATTATATGGATATTGCTACATTTCATGTTGTCCTGCAGTTCCCTCAATCCCTCTTCATTCTTCTTGAGTCTTCAAGTCTTTTTCTTGTTGTTAATCTTTCTGGGAGCTTTTTCCTACCTTGTCCTCCAGCTCGCTGATTTGATCCCCTGCTTAACTCACCTGCTTTTGATTCCTTCCACTGTGTTCTTCAATTCAGAAATTGTATTCTTCATTTCCTCCTGGCTCTTATTGATAGTTTCTATGTCCTTTGTCATGCTGATGTAGTTTGCAATAAGTTCCTTGTAGCTTCCATGTAGTTTTTGGTAATTCTCATTGAGCTAATTGAGTTCCCTTATAATCATTGTTTTGAACTCAATATCTGACAGTTTACTTGCCTCTATTTCATTTTGCACTCTTTATGGGGATTCTTCCTTTCATGTCTATTGGGGGTTATTTCTTTGTCTTCCCATTTTTTGGGGGGAAACTCTTCTTGCTTCTGCTTCTTATGTTGATTTGTTTTGACTGCCTGCCTTTGTGGTGTTACTTTATAGTAGGAGACCTGTGGGATTCAGTGGTGCAGTTCTCTTGAGCTCCTGAACTTGATGTTTTTAGGATGCTCTTTATGCCATTTATATTGACTCTCTGTATATAATTGAGTTTTTATTGTTGTTGGTTGTTCTTTGGTGGGTCTTTCCCTCCTGTTGGTTGACTGGGGGTCACTCCACCCACCACATCTTGTATGCTGTTGTGCATATGCTGCCAGAACACAACCACAAAACAAACCCATACCCACAAAAATACCTCCCACCTGCAATCCCATTATCAACAGCCAATTAATCAGTGTTAACAAGGGTGTGGAGATTATGACTATTATAAGAAAGGAGAGTGAATATGAGAGGACCTACTGAAAGAAAAATGATTTTGAGAGGGTAGAGGGAGGAGCATTAATAAGAATAGGGAAGCAGAGCAATGCTATAGAGAAAGTAAAATTTACATAATAAATAAAAAAGGGAATGAAGACAGCAGAAATGGAGTAAGAGAAGGGAAGCATATATTATTCATTTTAAACAGAAATTAAGATAAAATAAAGTCTGAGAGAGAGAACAAAGAAAAATAAGTAAATAATAAAAATATAGGAACCAAATTGGAGAGAAAGATCCCCCAGTACTGTCAACAACAAAATGAACTAAAATTAATGTAGGTGTGATGGGAACAAGAGGGAAAAAAGAAAAGAATAAGTGCTTAAGAGATGTCTACAGGAAAGTGAAGTCATTTTAGGGTGAAAGGGGGAGAGGGAGAGGAATGAAAACCAGGCTAAGACAGGGAAAAATTAAAATTTGAGATGAAATAAAGTAGGAGAGGAGAACAGTAAAATTCGAGACTTGATATACAAAATTAGTGAAGATCTAGAGATAAAATTGAAAAAATGCAACAACAACATCCCTATCCACAACCAATGAGCAAAGATTTCTAAGGGAGCGGAGAGAACATGAGTATTTTAAAAGCGGGAAAAAGAATGTGAGCTGACCATTGACAAGAAAATTGGTTTTGGGGGGCTGGTCAGAGGAGAAATAGTAAGAGTGCAGAATGGAAACAAGTTGTAGCAAGAGCAAAAACAAAATTTAAAACAAAAATAATAAAAGGAAAGAAGAAGGTAAAACGGGGTAGGGGAGGGGCAAATATGTGAAGTGAAATAAATTATAATGTAAAATCTAGTGACTTTATATGCACACACTTGATGAACAAGAAATGAATGTTTAAAAGCTATGCAGAAGAGTTCCAACCTCCCTTGGTTGGCTCCACTTTCCCCCATGAGTCCACTCCACTTTCCCCCATGAGTCCCAACCTCCCTTGGTTGGAGCCACTTTCCTCTTAACCTCCCTAAAAAAAAAAAAAAAGAATTATGATGAGGAGGAAGATGGCAGCGTGGTAGTAGGGAACAGATTCCACTTCCCCCTACACACGGGAGAAAAACCTAGTCAATCTATGGAGGAATAGAGCAAACAGCCAACAGTACCCCAGCATATATGAAAATAAGAGACCAAAAATTGTAGTGGGCACTGAAAAACCACACGGTAATGAGAGCGCTTCAGGACAATAAGGTCCCAGGGACCGGTGTGGGGACCAGGGCGGCTGCAGCCCCAGACCCAGCGTCTGCAAGGTCTGCCACGGGGTCCTTGGGAGAGAGCCGGGTCAGCTGCTCCTTCCCCAGTCAAACAAGGTTTGAGCAGCACTGGGAGAGACCTACCTGGCTGCTTGAAGTCACAGAGAGGGGAATAAGGACTAAGTGGCAAACACAGGGGCTGTGAGCACCCACAGAGTCTGTGGACACTGGTTGGGGAGAATTGAAAGTTGTACAGTGATGGACCATGACCCTGATAGTCACTGGTCTGGCTGGAGAATTAGGTTGTGCCAGAGGCCAGGCCATTGTACGGAGTGGCAGGATTGAGTAGGATGAATTTCACAAAAAGAAAAAATGAAAAGAGAGACACTGGGGAATTCTCTTGCAGCAGCTGCTCCAGCTAGCTCCCTACGTATCCGGGCAGTGATCCTGAGGTTGAGCAGAAGGCCCTGTGTACCCTCATACCACTGGGAAGGAAGGGTGGGCTCCCAAACCCATGGTACCAAGGCAGCGTGGCTGAGCGCGCATCCACACCCCTTCCCACACCCAATGTGCTGGCAGTGAGCATGGTTGGGGGGGAAGGCACCAGGCTGTGCAGATGGGAAGGGAGAGAAACCATACTAATTGCTCCTCAGCCTGCTGCAGCCAGCAAGACCAGAAAATCTGGTTTGGTCAGTTTGAAATCAACAAGAGGCTCTTGGGGTTTTTGTTGTTGTTGTTGTTGTTGTTGTTGTTTTAAGTAATTATTTATTTATTATTTTTTTTATCTTTGAATTTCTTTTTCTTCTCTTTCCTTCTTTCTTGTTTTATTCCTTCTTCCTTTCTTTCCAATTTCATCTCATCTTCCTTCCTTCTTCTGCTTTTTTTTAAATACCCACAAGTGAGACAAAAAACCTGGAACTGTGAAAAGACCAGAGCTAGACCCAACGAGGGGGCATCCCAACAGCTGTGACAGTGAGACAAATTTCACTTTGCTATTACAGAGAACCTGCCTGTTATTGCATATTTGTATTATTATTTTTTCCATTCTTACATCTTTTTTAAAATAGTATTTTTGTATTCCTCTTCTGTCTGTATAGTATTCTTTGCTTGGCTGGTTATATTGTATCATTTGACAGGTTTCCCCTGTTCTCTCTTTCATAGTGTATTGCTAATTTACTGTCCTTCACTCTCCTTGCTAATTTAGTGTTCTATTAGCATACTACTCAAGGTCCTATACCCCTATTCTTGTTATACAGATCACATAGATTCTGTCATATGATTGTGGCTCTAATATTATTGTAAATAATAGCTGTTTCATACAACTGTAAATACTTCACCCCTCCCAGATCTTAGTCCACTTCATGGTTTCCTGAACTCTATTACTGTAGTGGTTGACTCTATTCTCTCACACCCTATACCTATTTACTATCCTTTACTCTCACTTTACCTCAGAATCTGACCTCCCACAACCTCACTGCTTTCTAGATCCAACTCACAATCCTTCCCTCCCCAACAAGAGTCTCATCTTCTTTCCATCCTTTCTAAAAAGTGGCTCGTTGGGTGGAAGATCACAGTTAGCACTATACATAGTCAAAGGATCTCCTATCTCTTCTCTACCAGCTGCTACTGTAAATATCATAGAATACTCTCTTGCTGTCTTAAACCATTTTGCCTTCCCCAACCAACTGATCACAAAAAGAGTAGGTGGAAGTGGTGAACACCAGGATACCCACTGGAAGAGGAAACCCAACAACAAAGGAGCCACCAACAGATAACAACAGAAGAAGGTGAAGAAGGCAGTGGAAACCACACAAATCTCAGTCCAGGACCTATCTGGAAATGTAACTAAATAGTGGAGAAACTACCCAGTACAAACAACTGAACAAGAGCAAGAGAGAATCCTGAAAACCTTGTACACACAGAAGAACCAGCTTCAACACAACCTGCCCACACTTGCACAACAAAATGCAAGAGGTGGTGGACAGAGTGAACCTCAGTTAACTAGCTGGTGGGAAGGACCCACCAAAGAAAGACCCAACAACAATCAAAACCCAAAGACAAACCCAGAGCCAACTTAAATGACAGCCCAATTACAGTGAGTTTGGGAGATCAAGGAGACTGCACCACTGAATCTCACAGGTATTCTACCACAGAAGTTCACACCATAAATGCAGGGAACCAGAACAGATCAATTTAAGAAGCTGAGGCTAACAAGAAGAGTCTCACAAATGATGGGAAGACAAAGAAACAATCCCCAAATGAAAGGAAAGGAGGAAGCCTCAGAAAGAATACTAAATGAAA
>PVKU01015301.1:0-18888 GCA_004027475.1 Anoura caudifer | reverse complement strand
TAATGTGTTTAATCTGGTGTGTTAGTAATAAGACGATACATGTAATTTTAGCATCCTTCAAAATAATTACCAGGGAAGGGCTCTCCTGATATTCCTGAAATGTCATTGTTCAAAATGTCTTCAGGACTCCTCCTCTGGAGGTGGCCACGGCGACTGCGGGAGGGATATTTCTGTGCACTCTCTCAACTGTGACAAATGTGGGTCCTTTGAGTGTGTATTTGAATTTGGAAATATCCACGTGAGGTGAGATAGATAATCATGCTGAGTATTACAAGTTTTTATTTCAAAAGTAGGTACTAATAAAAATTAAATAAGTAGCTTATGAAAGCACAAATACTGTATGATTCACTTGTGTGAGAGACTTACACTAGTCTAACTCACAGAGACCGACAGTAGAAAGGCGGGTGCCAGGAGCTGGGGAGGGAGGGACTGGGGAGGGACTGGTTAGTGGGTGAGGAGGCTCAGTCTGGGAAGATGACAAGAAACGTGGAGATGGACATGGTGAAGGTTGCACAATAATGTGAATATACTCAATGCCATTGAACTTTACACATGAAAGCGGTTAAGGTAGTCAATTTATGTTATGTATATTTCCACAATTAAAAGTTTGGGTTACTAGTGTGACCTTGTTTCTGGAGTGAAATGTAGAATGGCTCTGAAAACAGTTATGGAAGTGGAGCTACCAAAGCCCGTGGTGCAGGGGAGGTGTAGTCAGGTAGCTGTATACCTTCTGAGCAGACTGTTTCACGGGAAAAAAACATGTTGGATGTATGAAGGTGAATGCATATATTTTAGTCTTATGTCTTCCTAGACGTGCCTGTGTCCTAGACATTTTCTAGGGAACCTTATCATTAGGGCTGAAACCCTCGTAGTGGTCTTGCGAGAGCCGTAGTAGAGGGGTCCGGGTTTGTCTCTTCCAGAGCAGGTGGGTGAGTTGCCCAGAATTGCTGAACCAGCTCCTGACAAGATAGGACATTTGATCCTGTTGGTTCTTGATTCCTGGTTTGGTGTTGCGAGTATCACATCTGAGTCCCAACAGCTGTCATCCCCCCACCTCGTGAAACAGGTACCTCGCCGAATGGATGGTGCATGGCTATCCCTCAGAAAGCGTCTGGGAACTGGACCTGAAACGTTTCGGAGCCCTGCAGAGCAGCCGCACCTTTCTGCGCCACCGGGTCATGGAAGTCATGCGTAAGTGAAGCTTCATCCCAGTTGTACCTGCCTGCAGGTGTGTTACTTGGTTCTGTTCTCATTCAAAGGGACAGGTTTTTCCTCAGTTCTTAATAATTGCTTCAAGCTGAGCTTCCAGTGTTTGACTGTTTCAGGCCCGTGTTGGGGACGTTGTGCTCCACGTGACATCTGTAGACCATTTTCTCTTGCGTGCATTGCAGCTGGTCCCTTCCTGGGGCAGGGCAGTAGAACAGACTTACAGGTGGGAATTCCTGTCAGGGTCCGGCAGCAGCTTCTTTCACGTTCCCAGCCTTGCCTGCTTCCCACTGTGCCTGGGAAGATTCCCTTTGCCACCGTGAGTGCCTGCGGTTCCCACTGGGTCTTTGGGACCATCGTTTGCTCTCCAAGGCAGAGAACTTGGCAAGTTATTCTCAAAGCTTCAAGCTTCTCTGAGTGATTTTTGTCTTGAATTCATGATATGCTGGCAAGATAGGGAACCACTACTCATGTACGTACAAAACATACATTCCTGCTGTCTTCCTCCTCGTTCTTCCCTCCGTCCTGGAAGGGTCGGTCTCTCCATTTTAACCGGCTGCTCTGCCTTGTTTCTCACTTACTTTCTAGCTTTTGTATCAGGAATTGAACCAAATCAGATTGTCATTTCATATTTCTTATACTGAGGAACTATTTTCAGACTTTGCCAAAATAGGTCTAAGTATTTTGGGCATATTTATGCCCAGGACTAAGTCTCTGTGTTGGCTGTGACCACCGTTCCTTATTAAGAATGGACTGCTAATTTAGGAGCTGGAGGTTCCTTTCATGACAGGCACTCGGCTGACCTTCAACACCTGCGTGGCCTGCGTCAGCACGCCTGGCTGTGGGGGATGGAGGCCTTGGCAGCTGTGTGTGTGACTGCTGAGCTTCTTTAATTATTAGCAAGTACTTTGGTTAAAATGTTGAACTATCGTAAGTCTAGATGTCCCCATCCATAGTTACTATAGAACCTGTGCAAATCATAACTGAGCTTGAATTTCTCCTTGATAATATGACATGTTTGGTGGCATTTTATGATTCTTATAAAACAGAAATTGCAGGCATGATAGAAAGTGGGGAGGGGGAATGCAGAACCTAAAAATACCAGAGATTGACAGATTGTCACAACATCAGGAGACCTGCGTGGTGTCCTGAATTTTAATCTCCCAGCCTCCCCCAAAACCCTGATGCACATCCTGTGTGGAAAGGGTGAGGTCAGGTCTTCTCTTTGGAAGGGACTAGATATCATACTCTTTCTGGCTGTTTTTACTCATTGCTGTTACAGATTGGACATTAGGAGAAATGAATTCTGACTCTAGCTTTGTTATGTGAATAATGTCACTGGGACAATACTATGCAACCTGTCAGATTTCAGAGCCACCAATTCAAGGTATGCTATGTGCCCTTTCACTTCAGAAATGGGTTAAACATTAGAGAGGAAATGTCTGTATGGGTCTGAGATCCCAACAATATAAGCATTGTAAAGAATCAAGTGCCATTTTTTTCACACTTTGTAAACACCTGTGACCCTCTCAATATCACCTTCATCTCTCATATGGAGCTTAGCAAAGTTTAAAACTATGACCTTTCTCCCATTGTGTTTCCCTGCTAATTTGGAACCATAATTGTGAACAGAGATGTAGAGCCATCGTGTGACTCATAGCTGTATAACTGTGGAGGGGTGACACTGACTCTTGCAATATTGTTCTTTTTTTCTGGAGCATGCTTGTGGTACTGCATCCTGTTTGGCAAGATTTGCTGCATTAGCCTGGAAAGAATGCTCTGTTGAAAAGGAGCAGCTCCTGAGTCTAGTAGATAGTGGATGCTCAGCTCCGTGGCTGGGCTTTTCATAGACTGTTCTGGTCTGTTCCAGCTCTGCTGTACGATTTGAAGGTTCCCCGTTGGGACTTCCAGACGGGAAGGCAGTTGCGCACGTCCCCTCTCTATGACCGACTAGACGCACAAGGGGCCAGATGGATGGAGAAACATGGGTTCGAGAGGCCGAAGTATTTTGTGCCACCAGACAAAGGTAAACAGCACATTTTTATTTTTGTTTACTTTTTTTTTGCCCTGAGAATTAATAAAACTTATTTTTAAATATATATAGCTAGGATGTGTTCCTGGAAGAGAAATAATAAAAACCTGTTACATTAAACTAGACAGGGAGATCCCCCTCATCCCCAGTGTAAGTCCCCTCCTTTTCTCTCTCCCTTTTGTTTTTCTGTTCTGTAGACCTCCTGGCGTTGGAGCAGAGCAAGACTTTCTACAAGCCAGACTGGTTTGACATTGTGGAGTCTGAAGTCAAGTGCTGTAAGGAAGCTGTGTGTGTCATTGACATGTCCTCTTTCACAAAGTTTGAAATAACAGTAAGTATTTGGGAACCAATGTAAGACTAGGAAATGGTGCATATTTATTGAATGCCTCCTCCTTTCAATCTGTCTCCTCAAAACTGATTCTTTTAGAACTTTTACATATTTTAATGTCTTATCTTTTTATTTTTTAAAAGATTTTATTTACTTTTAGAGAGAGGGGAAGGAAGAGAAAGGGAGAAAAGCATCAGTGTGGTTGCCTCTCGTGCACTTGCAACCCAGGCATGTGCCCTGACTGGGAATTGAATTGGCAGCCATTTGCAGGCTGGCACGCAATCCACCGAGGCACACCAGCCAGGGCTAATTGAATTTTCTTAGTAAGTCACATTGCCCATCAGACCATGTTACCAGCCAAATGATATTGTGCTCTCTCTGCTTTGTTTCTTAACCTTACAGTCCAGTGGAGATCAGGCATTGGAAATTCTACAGTACCTCTTCTCCAATGACCTCGATGTGCCTGTGGGCCACATCGTGCACACTGGCATGCTCAACGAGGGTGGAGGCTACGAGAATGACTGCAGCATAGCACGCCTAAACAAGCGCAGGTGAGGTCAGCTGCCGCCGCCAGCGCCCTCCAGCACTGGCTCCCTGAGGTGCTGTGGCAGAGAAAAGCGCCCAGCTCACTTTTCCAGGAAACCAGAATTATACCAAAGATGAAAATATTTCATTATCTCATGGCCAGTTCATTAGCAGCCCAATACAAAAAGAAATCACTAGAAAAAAGAAAAAAACTCAACATATTATGTCAAGCTGGATGTGAAAAATTAGTTGCCCTACTGGGAGATGTCTTATCTTAGTAGGGCTATGTAGTAACAGAAGCCAGTCTCCTGTTTTTCCTTACGTGGTGTGTATCCTAGGATTCTGTGCTGCTGGGCCCCTCTGAAAGCTAAGAGCTCATTTGCCAGTGTAGTACTTACTGATTTGAAACTAGCTGAGAACTCGATTGTTTCCTGATCCTTTTTCTGCTGCCTGGTTTTGATTACTTGTGGGTCTCTCTTTCAGCTTCTTCATGATTTCTCCAACCGACCAGCAGGTCCACTGTTGGGCCTGGCTTAAGAAGCACATGCCGCAGGACTGCGATCTGCTTCTGGAGGACGTCACCTGGAAATACACTGGTATTTCTTTCTGGGGGGTCCTCTGGGGTCAGTTGCGTGAGGACAGGCCAGGTGATCAGCTTTGTCAGAATTAGAAGCTCTCTGGTGATAGAAGGTTGACCTCTAAGACTGCCCCGGGTCTTTTCAGTGAAGCATGGGGTGAGGTCGCTAATCACTGCTTTGTTCACCTGTGTCCCTACAGACAGCGTGCAGGAGTGCAGATACTGGTTGAATGAATGCGTAAATAGTTTTTACTTTTTCTTTTTTATGTCATTCTTTTGTTTTCTATAGTTTAAAGCATTTTTATATCATCTGTTATTTTTTTTTTTTTTTTTTCAAAATTTCCCTTAGCTTTTTTTTTTTTTTTTTTTTTTTAACATTCTCCCCCAAGGACATGCTTATTGACTAGAGAGGGAGCGGAGGGGAGAGAGGGAGAGAAACATCAATCAGCTGCCTCATACGTACCTCGACCAGGGGCCAAATCTGTAACCTAAGCGTGTACCCTGACTGGGAACAAACCTGTGACCTTTCGGTTTATAGGACAGTGCACCAGCCAACTGAGCGACACCAGCCCGGGTGGCTTTCCTTTTTTTTTTTTTTTTTTTAAGATTTTATTTATTTATTTTAGAGGGGAAGGGAGGGAGAGAAACATTAATGTGTGGTTGCCTCCTGCACAGCCCCCTACCAGGGTTCTGACCCGGCCTGCGACCCAGGCATGTGCCCTGACTGGGAATTGATCAGCGACCCTTTGGTTCACAGGCTGGTGCTCAATCCACTGAGCCACACCAGCCAGGGCTTTTTAGTGAATAGTTTTTAAGGATGACTTCAATTTCCTTTCTCAGTGGTTCTGTTAGGGGAGCAGCCCTCCTCTAATGCCACCCCATTCCATGTCTAGCCCCTCCGTCTGCTCTCCTTAATCTATTCCTGCTGCTCAGCCCACCAGGCCCTCATTCTCAACCCATCATATCAGCAAATATGATAAATTCTTGCTACCAGATTGGCAAACTGCAGAATCTTCTTGAACCAAAGCTGTGTTCAGGCCCGTAGGAGGGTAGCTGATGTACAGTTAGCACAAGCTGCTGTCACAAACGTGACAGAGTCCAGAGAGACTGGGCAGCTCCTCTCAGGGCTCTCCTCCTGGTCCTGATTTGGGATTGGGGCTTTTTCCATCATGTAGCCACACTGGGAAGGTGAGAATGGGAATTGTGCAGGGCGGGAATTGTTACAGGGCCATAAGGCTGGCCCTGTAAGTGGGCTCCTGTCCCATTGGTCAGGGCTTGGTCTCATGATCTCATCTGACTGCAAAGGAAGCTATGGAATGAATGTGGCCTTCCTGTATCCCCAGGAAGAGGAAACTCTAGTCGGGCAGACCCCCTCATGCCCACAGTCAGTGTTTAGCAGGCTTGTCAAGAGAGGTATATCTGCCAGAATCAGGTTCCCCTTGGCTTGCCTAAGCAGAGGGACATGTTGGTGGTCCTGCCACCCAGGCAAGCAAGTGCACAACAGACCTTTCTCGTTAGCTCAGCTGTTTACCTGGAGCAGCCAGACGTCTCTTGGTTCTTTTCTGTTTAGCCCTCAATCTGATTGGTCCTCGAGCTGTGGATGTGCTGTCCGAGCTGTCCTACGCACCTATGACTCCAGACCACTTCCCGAGTCTCTTTTGCAAGGTAGGTGCTAGTGAAGTTCTGGTTTCTAAATGGGTCAGGAGTATCTTTTGTAGATGGCAATCACATGTTCTTACTGTGTCACTGACACCCCCAGAGTGTGTTGACTTTTATTAAGTAAATGACAGAATAAATTCCTTTATTTTTCACCTTTCAAGGTCTCCTTATTAGTAAGCATTAGGCTGTATTTGAAGTGGATTTAACTTCTGTGAACATCAGTTCTATATATTTATTGCTTTCTATGGCAGCAGATTAAAATTCTAAGTTACAGGATTACGCCAAAGATGTCCGGGTCAGGTCCTTCTCTCCATGCAGGGCTTCCTCTTCTTCAAACCCAGAGTTGGAGGAGCTTCCGTGTTTATGGCATCCTCAGGTACTAACAGTGTAGGTGAATCCCTTAAACAACCTACATAATTTTCTTCCTTATACTCAGCAACTATAGCTGAGCGAACAAATTGTAACTGAATAAAAGAAATAACTGAATACTCTCTAGGCAGTGGCTGATTTGAAGTCCTAACAGACAGGTGGTTTTGTCACAAGCAGCTTGGCACAGTTACTGAGAGAGGCTCTTTGCAATTCAGACCAAAGTTGGGATCCACCTACTAATTGATTTTACAGTTTTCATTTTTCTCTGTGGCAGAGCGAAAGCAACAGAAAACTCACCTGTAGCCATTAGTGCCTCCTTCACAGCACGTGGTGGCTTCTGGGGGGAGCAGTGTGCGTGCGTGTTCTGCAGAGTGCCATGTGATGCTGGGTGTGCCGTGGCAGCAGTTTGCTTTAGTGCCGTCTGGGACTTAGCTCCTTCCTTTGTGGGAGCAGTACCTGAGGCAGAGGTGACCGAGCTGCCATGAACGTGTTTTGAACATCAGAAGCCTGGCCTCGTACCCCAGGGCAGCAGGTGAACCACGTTCTCCGCCTATCAGGCATCACCTTTTGTGGGCAGGTGCCTAGGACTGTCTGCCAAGACACCCTGAGGCAACATTTGCCCCCTGACACACCTGACTAAAACAAATCTTGAACAGGACTTTGCAAAATGTACTATTGCATGCTTGTCAAAGACTTCACCTCCACTGCCCACCAGCAGCTTGGCTAGCACTCCTGAAATTGAGGGTAGTCACGAGAAGAGATCGTGCTCCACCCTAATGACCTGGCCCCCTGGAAACAGACCACTCTTGAGGATGAAATTCTTTCACATGTCTCTCCTTTAGTGTCAAAGGGCGCAGAGCTGAGAGAAGGGTTTACCTCAGGCATCCATCCCACTTCCATCAGAGTTCTGACACAGACACTCCCTTTGTTTCCGCAGGAGATGAGCGTGGGCTATGCCAATGGGATCCGGGTGATGAGCATGACCCACACGGGAGAGCCGGGCTTCATGCTTTACATTCCCATAGAGGTAAGCAGCACAGAAGGAAGGGGCTTACTGAGCGCTGGCCGGGATACCGGGCCATGTCTGATTGCACCTTGGTAATTGAGCAGGCTGCGTGAAAAATTTTAACATTGTAAAGTCATTTACTTTTTTAAAAAATATTTTTAGACAGAGGGAAAAAGAGAGAAAAAGGGAGAGAAACACCAATGTGTGGCTGCCTCCCGCGCACCCCTACTGGGGACCTGGCCCGCAACCCAGGCATGTGCCCTGACTGGGAATTGAACTGGCAACCCTTTGGTTTGCAGGCCAGCACTCAGTCCACCAATACACACCAGCCAGGGCTAAGTTACTTTTTTTGAATAGGTAATACATTCACATGGCTTAAAAATAAAAATCCAAAATACTCGGTTCTCCTTGACCAGCTCCCACCAACTACCACCAGTGATTTTAGTTTGTATGTCATGTCAGAGATTTTTGAGCATATAGAAGTAAGCTCAAGACATAGTTTAACCCCACTTTTAGAATCACAAACAGAAACATACTGTTATTTATCAACAATTTATCTTGGAGATCTTTTCCTAGGAGTACGTAAAAAGAGCTTTCTCTTTCCTTTAGTTTTTAATAGTGGCATAGTATTCTATCACATAGTTGAATCAATTATTTCATCAGTCTGGTACTAATAGATATTTATGATGTTTCTAGTCCTTTGCTATTATAAGAAATTGTTCAGTGTACAAGAGTGTCTTTTTGCCCTGGCCAGTGTGGCTCACTTGGTTGGAGTGTTGTCCCATGAGCCGAAGGGTCGCAGGTTTGATTCCCAGTCGAGACATATGCCTAGGTTATGGTTTTGGTCCCTAGTTGGGATGGGTGCAAGAGGCAACCAATTGATGTTTCTCTCATACTTCAGTGCTTCTTTCCCTCTCTCCTCACTCCCTTCCCTCCACTCTAAAATCAATAAGCATGTCCTTGGGGGAGGATAAAGAAAGTGTCTTTTTCCTCATTGCATGTACCAACACGTGGAGATGCCAGACTTTAGGCTGATAGGTACAAAATAGTTCATCAGTGCAGTTTTTAAAAAAATTCTCATTTTTAGAGAGGGAGAGAGAAACATTGATGTATGAGAGAGCCATCAGTCAGTTGCCTCTCAGACACCTCCAAATGGGGACCTGGCTGAAACCCAGGCATGTGCCATGACTGGGAATTAACCCACGACCCTCTGGTTTGCAGGCTGGCACCATCTACAGAGGCTATACAGTTCTGCCCACCCATTCTCCATTTGTTCTCTTCTGATCTTATCTGACCCGCCTTCTCTGCCTCTCACATCCTGCTAGTCTTGGAACATGCTAGATTGCTTCCCTTACACTTGCTGTCCCCCGTCCCCGGCGCATCCTTTTCTGCCTCCAGACCGATGCTCCCAAGCTCCCAAGCTCACAGCCGTACCTGCTTCAGGTGGTATTCATGTCACCTTCTTGATGACACTATTTAAACTTGCAACCCGACACCCAGTTCTCCCTATTCACCTTCTGTGTTTTTCTCCATAGTGTTTACCATTGTCTAATAGGTTATATTTTATTTTGTTCTATTGGATTTAAATGTAAGTTCCCTAAGGGCAGAGATATTTATGTTTTAACTTTTATATCCTCAGGACATTAGAGAAGTTCTTCAGCTTCTCCATTTCCCACACTATTCTTAACCTTCCCCCGTCTGTTTTGTACCTACCATTTATACTTCTTATTCCCTGTACCTTTTCCCCTATTTTTCCATCTCCCCCTCCCCGCTGGTAACCCTCCATGTGGTCTCCATTTCTGTGATCCTGTTCCTGTTTAGTTGTTTGCTTAGTTTGTTTTTGTTAGGTTCAGTTGTTGGTGGTTGTGAGTTTATTTTATTGTTCATATTTTTGATCATCTTCTTTGCCTTAGATAAGTCCCTTTAACATTTCATATGAGGGCTTGGTGATAGTGAACTCCTTTAACTTGACCTTATCTGGGAAGCACTTTATTTGCCCTTCCATTCTAAATGACAGCTTTGCTGGAGAGAGCAATCTTAATGTAGGGCCTTGCCTTTCATGACTTGGAATACTTCTTTCCAGCCCCTTCTTGCCTGCAAGGTTTCTTTTGAGAAACCAGCTGATAGTGTTATGAGAACTCCTTTGTAGGTAAGTGTCTCCTTTTCTCTTGCTGCTTTTAAGATTCCATATCTTTAACGTTGGGTAATGTAATTGTGATGTGCCTTGGTGTGTGTTTCCTTGGGTCCATCTTCTTTGGGACTCTGTGAGCTTCCTGGACTTCCTGGAAGTCTATTTCCTTTGCCAGGTTGGGAAAGTTCTCCATTATTTTTTCAAATAAGTTTTCCATTTCTTGCTCTTCCTCTTCTGCTTCTGGCACCCCTGTGATTTGGGTGGTGGAACATTTAATGTTGTCCTGGAGATTCCTAAGCTTCTCCTTGTTTTTTTGAATTCCTGTTTCTTCATTCTGTTCTGATTGAATGTTTATTTTTTCCTTCTGTTCCACACCACTGATTTGAGTCCTGGTTTCCTTCCCATCGCTGTTGGTTCCCTGTACATTTTGCTTTATTTCACTTTTCATAGCCTTCACTTCTTCCTCTATTTTGTGTTCATACTCAACCATTTCTGTGAGTATCCTGATTACCAGTATTTTGAACTATCAGGTAGGTTGGCTACCTCTTCATCAGTTAGTTGTCTTTTTTCTGGAGCTTTGATCTGCTTTTCATTTGGTCCATATTTTTTGTCGAGGTGCACCTGTTCAGTAGTAAGGGGCAGAGCCTTAGGTATTTACCAGGGTGGGGTAACCCACATTGCTGTGTTGTGGCATTGTATTGTGGGGGAGGGGTCCGAGAAGGAACAGTGCTGCTTACATGGTTCTTGGCTCCCTTTTAGTCACTTCCCCTGCTACCCACAAGCAAATTTGGCCCTCCTGGTGCTGATTCCCAGGTGGGTGGGTTTGTGTACATTCTAGGACCTTGTGGGTCTCTCCAATGAACTCTCCTGTGAGGCTGGGAGTTTGTCCTGCTGCCTCAACCCCCACAGATTTTTACTGTCAGAAGTTCTGAGGCTTTATTTCCTGGCACTAGAACCCTGGGTTGTGCAGGTTCTCTCATGTAGCTCAAAACTAGTCACCTGCTTTAAATCTTTCTTCCTTTGTTATCCTCTTAAGTATTCTCCTTTCCCTGCCAGTCTCCACTGGTCTCCTCCTCTGCTTTGCTAATTCAGATGTTTCACTGACACGTACCACAGGCTGGGTTTTTCCCCCCTTTTCCACATTTAAAGTTGTCTTGACCACAGTGGTTTGTTCAGCTGCAGTAGTGAAGTTTGTAGAGCAAAGTACATTGCCAGGATAAAGTATTACAATACCAAAGAAGCTGACGGGTATTTTTGTCTTGCTCCCCATTTCATTGAGATACAGTTGGCATACATCACTATATAGGTTTACAAAGGTGTACAGCGTAATGGATTGACTTAATAGATTGTGAAATGGTTACTGCTGTAAGTTTAGTTAGAACCCATCATCTCATATAAAGTAAAAAAAAAATCCAATTATTTTTACTTGTGATGAGCCACTTGTAGGACTTTTAACTCTCCTATGTACCATACAGCAGTGGTGGTAACTATAGTCATGAGCGTGTCTGTTGCATTCCTACTACTTCTTCACTTATAACCGGAAGCTTGTATCTTTTGATCACTTTCTTCCCACTCCCCACCACTTGTAATCACAAGTCTGATCACTTCTTCTGTGAGTTTTTTTTAATCCCACATATAAGTGAGATCATATAGTGTTTGGCTTTCTCTACCTTAATTCTATGTCTTGTCTTGTATTTTACAGTTTTTAAAGTATACAGTATAATCTGTCATTGGGCTTTAGACTTAAATTTAGATAGGATTGAAAATTTTGCTTTCAATTTGGAAAACTTACTTTCATTTGAAAACTTACTTTCATTTAAGTAAGTTTAAATGAAAAGTCATACTTAACATGTTTCTGGAACCAAGAAAAGAGCAATGTGAGAGGCAGGACATTGTGGGACGTGGGTGGGAGAGCTCTGCTCCCCTGGCTCCTTCCCCAGTGCCTCATCTGGGGTGCCTCATCCATGAGCCGCTGTAATCTGCGTGAAAACCCAGATGTTAGGTGCACACATCCAGGGTGATGCGTAATATGTTTCACAGCATGACCAGTGCAAAAGGGAACTGGGGCGAGAAAACAGGAGGTGGAGGGTGAGTGGGCTATTCATGAAGCAGTTCTGAGACTGGTCATTTACTGGGTGGTGAGGATGCATCTATGAGTTATTTAATAATTGCTCTCTGTGTATATATATATTTAATAACTGCTATGAGTTACTCCCCTAGACGTGAAGAGACATGTTTGCTGCTTTCATGGAGCTTAAGTCTGGGTTAAGGGTGACCCTGGCTCATTACCCCTGGGTTGTAGCACTTTGGTTTGTGGTGAGACATCGTGAGAATTTTACATAACCCACCCCCTTGTCCAGGTTAATAGTGTTGGCCACCAGGCTCACCAGACACATGCCTTATTGAAATCTGAAGGTCTGCTGCTCACTAACCTTTCTTCTCTCCCTGTAGTATGCCTTGCATGTCTACAATGAAGTGATGAGTGTTGGACAGAAATATGGAATCCGGAATGCTGGGTATTATGCTCTCCGTAGTCTCCGAATTGAGAAGTTTTTTGCTTTCTGGGGTCAGGATTTGAATACCCTCACCACCCCCCTGGAATGTGGACGAGAGTCTCGGGTGAAATTAGACAAGGTACGGTGCCTGTCCGCGCACTCCGCTGTCACTCACCTCCTCGTGCAGGACACCTGCATTAGAACAGGAAGAGGAGCTGATGTGGAAGGAAAGTGTTGAAGCATTGAGACCTCGGGGACAGCATCAGGCGAACAGTGACGATTAAGGTGTCCTTAGAATGAGAAGCGTATCTGTGGGATGAACCGACAATACTTGTTTTCACGACTTTGCTCCTTTAGACCGACTGCCTTCTGGGGAAGTTTTTCTGAGTGGGTTATGGTGACACAGTCACATGCCATGATTATTTGCATAAGTTAGTCACCTTCCATTCAACTGCCTGTTTCTTTTCAAAGTAATATATGAACATGATTTTTTAAAAAACCATAATTCAAGAGGATGTTCAGTGAAGTCTCTTCCCTGCCCCAAACCCCACCCATTTCACTGTCCCCTTTCCAAGCTTCCGTGCGAATACAGGAGTGCAGTTTCCCCTCCCCGCTCTCTGTAACCTGCACAGTGGGTCCTGCTGCTTTAGCCCTGCATTCTGTCTGGTTTGCGGCCCATGCTCAACCCACTGAGCTGCACCAGCCAGGGCTGCATCCCCTGTCAGTACTCTTTTTGAGAAATGATAGGTAACTTTTTTCCTGATATAAAAGTAATGAATACTCATTTTGGAAAAATGGGAAAATATAAAATTAGTATATTCATATTTTACCTATTGAGAATCACTATTTTTCTAAAAATTCTAGCAAATATTTTTGAGTACTGATTTTTCTAAATATTTGTGGTCTTGTGATGGAAATCTGTGTGTATACAACAGGAAAAAGAAACATGGGTACCTGTGATGTTACAAAAATGCTCTGAAGGCAATTTGTGAATGCAGTTTTTCACCTGGTGGAAAACACACACGTTTCCCCAAAGCCCACGCAGGGGTGGGGGAAGAGTGTCGACCCCACCACAGCGACACGGGATGGCTCCCATTGTGCTGCTCACGGGCCGAGGGGCAGAGTGTAGATGACAACTCAGGGTTGTCTTTCTTTCCTAGGGGATGGATTTCATTGGTCGAGAAGCCCTCCTGCAGCAGAGGCAGAACGGGGTGTATAAACGCTTCACTATGTTCATCTTGGATGACCACGACACAGACCTGGACCTCTGGCCCTGGTGGGGGGAGCCCATTTACCGAAACGGGAAGTACGTTGGCAAGACCACCAGCAGTGCCTACAGCTACACACTGGAGCGTCACGTCTGCCTGGGCTTTGTGCACAACTTCTCTGAAGACACTGGGGAAGAGCAGGTGGTGACAGCAGATTTCATCAACCGGGGCGAGTATGAGATTGACATTGCGGGACACCGGTTCCAGGCCAGGGCCAAGCTCTACCCAGTCGCCTCCCTCTTTACACATAAGCGCCGCAAGGATGACGTGGAGCTAAGTGACCTGCAGGGGAAGTAATGTCAGGCAGTTTCACCACCTCCCCTGATCCTCTTCCTCTTCTTGATTTAACCTTTGCCTCCCCATCTCTTATCTCCGTGATATAATTTTAAATTTTTTGCTTTGCACCCTCTTGTCCTTTTCATCTCCTCACACTCACTCTGGGTTGTTTGTCACCCCACCCCTCAGATTCCCATGGTGATAGGAAGCATGTCGGACAGGAGCAGACCCTGTCTGTGGGAGGGAGTTACAGTGACAGATTTCTAATGCTGTGCTGGCAAGCTGCGGAGCAGGAATCCAACCCTGTGGGGCCAAGTGTTGAGGGAGTAAGTAGCCTATTAGCTGGGGGATTGCTGTGTTTTTGACAGCCCAGGTCTTCTGTGCTGTGGGTGGGCCCCCTGACACCTCTAGCAAGATGACCATCTACCTCACTGATGAGAGGTGTCGTGTGGGTGTTACTGGGCTGCAGCAGAGAGAGCCTGGCACCGTTCCCAGACCCCTACTACCAAACTGGTTATCAGACTGTGAGGCCAAGGCCACCTGCCTGTAATTTTCATCATGTCTATCATCAGGGGCTCTGTTCGTTTAGCTGAGTAAACAAGTAAGCCTAAGTATTTACAAGGGAAAAACGATGTTGCCTTTTGATTTTTCCAGATGAAAGAGTCTTAACCTCAGAAAGCACCAACACCAAACCATGCCGAGTTTTTTCCTGCTGCTAAAGCAGTGCTGCTGCTCTCTCAGCTACTCCAAGTTCAAGCCCCCCACCTTGACTGTCCTCATGGGTTTCCTCACCTGTCCCTTCTGTAGTAGGCTCACTAGCTCCGCAACTGTTTCTCTCCCCTAGAGGGAGGGCACGGTAGGGCATGTCATCCTGGTCAAGTACCGTATTTTCGGACCATAAGATGTACCTAGCTTTTAGAGGAAAATAGGGAAAAAAATTCTGAAGCAAAAGATGAGATAAAATATTTAACAACATCAATAACATAATGTTTACCAATGTAAATGTAAATACAACTCAACAGCATTAACCACCATTATTCCTCCCAAATTTGGGCAGGGGGGTGGAGAAAGAGGAAGTGCATCTTACAGTCTGAAAAACACTGGCTCTTCTGCTTCCTCCAGCAAAGAGACAGATCCATAGATGACCCATGTGGATCCAAAGAGTTCTAAGTGTGGAGGGTGCATGCCATGTGAGCCTAGCAGAATGCTTTCCATCTTTTCTTTCCCTGTACCCTCTGAATAGAAAATGACTTGGAGCGCCCCCAAGAGGGCCATGCATAGTTGTGTGTCTTTTCCTAATGGTGCGACTTGAGTGACATCAGAGACTGTATCATCCATCGCACCTAAGCTGCCCTAATCTGATTTTCTTAGTGTAAACTGTTAGAAATGTAACTAAACTATAGCCTTTGTTTTCTTGGCATCCTAGAAGCATTAGCTCTGATAGGTCTCAAAGTTTAGTAGAGATGCTTTCAGGTGCTGGCCTATTCTGGCTTTTCTTTTACCCACCTGATCAGGCTGCCTTCTTCCAGACATTTCTTGCCATTTTCCCAGCCAGACAACATCTACTTGATTAGTGTCCAGCTTTTTAGGAGGTCTCAGATGCTTGATTAAGGGAGCATGTGATTAGAATCGCTTGGATGGCCTTGCTATTTTGGTGCAAATGTGTAGGTAACTAGCTGAAAGATGTTGCTCCTACTCAAAGAGGAGGAGAGACGTTGCCCAGCTGGAGAGCAGTGACCAGGAGCTGGGCCAGTGCAGATGTGACCAGCAGGCAGCGACTGGTCCAGGACAGAAACAGGTGATGCAGAGCTAAAGGTATCACATGCTCCACACCATTCCAAAGTAATCTTTATTCTAGAGTTATGCATGAATTTCATCTTGTCACAGACTGGCAAGATGATGCTCTTCTAGGGCATCACTTGTTTACTGAGTGCCCCAACGCACACATCATTTTTTGGCACTTTAAAATTCTTCCTTGACGTCTTTTTGTTTGTCCAAATATAGGCAATGTGAATCTGGTAGTTTTCTCTATTTGGTCCTAAATCTGAAGGGACAACTTTCCCACCTCTAGCGTAATTGACAATCAAGACATCTAATTCATGTGTCATTTCCATCTCTGGGGCAGTGGTGCCATGTGTTTGTCTTGTGTGACAACTCACCTCTCTGGGGGCGTGAGCGGTTCTAGACTCTTCTGAGGGGCTGGACTTTAGTTTTAGGTGGTGGTACTTTTTTCTCGGAAATGATCCATCAGCTCTTATGCTCTCTTGGGGAGGGCTCTGTACACTTCTAGATTGTCCGCATGTTCAATTGAACATTTTTGAACCTAGAAATGCAAAGTGTGTTAGCCACAAACCAATGAAGCCCCAGGGTTTCCAGTCTCCTGTGCACCTGTTTCCTCCCTTGACATGGCTTCTAAGCTCCTCGTCACTCCTACCACATGTACATCCTGTTTCTTGGCACTGCCACGGTCATTGCACATAAACTGACCGAAGATTTCCCATCTGCAATGATGTCACTGAAGTCAGAAAACCTCTGAGCAAGAAGGGACAGAAACTACCTGCTTGGGTAGCCTGTTTGGTGTCCTTTTAACTCATGTAGAGTCAGGTACATGCACTGCACGGGTAGGACATGCTCCAGGGGAGACCAGAGGGCAACTCGAGCTACAGTGCTAATGCTTTTCTGGGGAGGCCCTGTACCCCAAAATGTGAGCAATGCCATTCAGGCTAGGAACCCAAAGACCATTTAGCTCAGTGATTACCTGTTCTGGCAGTAGAGCGCAGTCACTAAGGGATGACTCCCCGCCTGGACTTCTGGCTCTAGTGTCGGACACTAGCTGGCTTCTGCCTGAGCCTTCACTGCCCTTTCAGAACCCAAGGCCGATAAAAGGGCATCTTCTGTGACCTGTGGTCTTGGTTCTGAGCTAGAAGGCTGTGCCTGGTAGAACAGTTGCACTGGCTTGCTTTCAGGGATACCTACAAGGTTCATTTTCCTGTTTTTTTTCTTGGGTAACGGAAATCCCAAGGATCCTCATTAGTATCTAAGGTAGAGGTTTGGTCGCAGTGCTTAATATTGAAGAATAACCTGTTTTCATTTTCTCCCCTGGGCTCATACCCTGCTGGGCCCCCATCCTTCCAGTCCCTCACAAACTTCGACCTAAGAGGCATATCAGTATGCCACGGGAAATTTCTTGTGAGGGAAGGGTTTTCGTCTCAAGCAGCATTTCTAGGCACATGGGTTCAGAAGCACAGTTGAGCTGAGAAATGGTAGGGAGACGGTCAGGCATTGACGACGTCCAGCAGTAACATGAGAAGCTGTGCGACTGCCGCTCAGCACCCCCCCCCACGGCCTCCACTTTAAGGTGCTGAGTTGTGAGACCCCTTCATTTTCAGTAGGGGGCTCCCATTTGCAGTCCCCCATCATGAACAAATGCACTATTTTTCAAGAGGACTGAGTATTTTTGTATGTTTGCTTTCTCTTTGTCCATTAAATACTGTTATTCCTTGTATAATATGATTGACTTCTTTGAGCAGAGTGTCTGTATTCCTTGGAAAACTACACATTTCTCACGGCCATTATTCTCATGATAGATACAGTTACTTTTATCTTTTGCAAGCATTCCGCCTTGTTTTTCTGTCTCTCAGGACAGTAATTACAAGAGGTGGAAAGAATATTTTTAGCATCTGTTTCAAAAATTCTAAGCCAGGAATTCCTGTGCACACCAAGAACTGGGGCTTGGAGCACATCTTTTCTCCACGCCAGGTTCTCGTGCCTTACACTCGAGAATGTCACATGGTGGGCGGAGAGAGGAAGGCCAAAAAAGAAACTCCATTTCAGTCTGAGGGTTCCCATCACCCCGCTCAGCCTCTCCTTCCCCAGAACAGGTGGGTGTGGGGCGGGGGACGAAAGCTGCTGCAGCCTGTCTCAGTAAACGGTGTTCTAGCAGCACAGTTCACACCCTACTCTGGTCAACTCTTGGGATGTATCCAAGCGCCACTGTAGTTACTGTAAATTGCTGTAATGCATTCTTTGCGTGTGTAAATGTGCACTTCTGTCCAGCCCTTTCTGTCCCTGTGCAGCGTTAGCTGATGGTCCTGAAGTCGTCCGAGGCACTTAGGCAAATGGGATCTTTTCTCAAGAGCCCTGGTGACTGACGTCAGGCACACGGGGTGACCGAGCACGTCTGCCCTCCATGAACACGGCATTAACATTGTGTGCTGTATTTCTGTCAAGGCAGACTTCAGTTAAGATTTTCTTTTCATGTTACTAGGTTTGTGAATGAATAAAGAGACATTTTAAGTACTCTTACTTGTCTATGAAATACTTTGTTTGCCATTCCAAAAGATAACGCACATAAAACTGTTAACTGCCGTGTTATCAAGTAAACAATGTGGAAACTGAGGCAAAGTAGACACAAGCATCACACTACCGTCCGTGCAGTCAGCGGTGGCCAGGTTAGCGAGAGAAAGCTCCTCCGTGCCTCCTCCTGAAGTGCTGTCACTGAATTTGACATCCTGCCTTACAGCTGACTTCATATCAAGAACCTGGTTCTTGACTTATTCCTGATGTACCTGTGAGCCAGTGTCTGTGTGGGAAACAGGAGTACCTGCATTCTTGGCCACACCTATGGGGCGAGAAGCGGCCAGCAGTCTACTATACTGAGCTACCACCCACAAATTAGGTCACTGGAGTTGTTATTACATTGATCCAACTATTTTTTGAGGAACTACATCTGGGAATCCATGTAGGTTAATATGTCTAGCAATTTCATCTTGTATTTCTAAATCTACATCTTTAATTTCCAGTTTCACTACTGGCCAACATTTGTCACAGTTGAGAGAGTGCACAGAAATATCCCTCCCGCAGTCGCCGTGGCCACCTCCAGAGGAGGAGTCCTGAAGACATTTTGAACAATGACATTTCAGGAATATCAGGAGAGCCCTTCCCTGGTAATTATTTTGAAGGATGCTAAAATTACATGTATCGTCTTATTACTAACACACCAGATTAAACACATTA
>PVKU01015300.1:0-18890 GCA_004027475.1 Anoura caudifer | reverse complement strand
CCAGTTTTCCTCCCATCTCTGTTGGTTCCCCATGCATCTTTCTTCATTTCACTTATTGTAGCCTTCATTTTTTCATCTAATTTGTGAGCAAAATCAACCAATTCTGTAAGCATCCTGATTACCAGGGTTTTGAATTGTGCATCTGATAGGTTGGCAATCTCTTCGTTGCTTAGATAAATTGGCTCTGGGGCTTTGATTTATTCTCCGGTTTGAGCCATTTTCATTTCTGGGGTTTTTTTGTTTGTTTGTTTTGTCTAGTCACGGCTGTTACGTAGTGAGGGGTGGAGCCTCAGGTGTTCCCCAGGGCAGGACAGCCCAGTCACTGGGTAGTGACGCTGTATGTGGGGGCGGGGTCTGAGAGGAGATAATGTCAGTTGCTTTACTCACTCTCAGATTCCAGTTCCTTTCACCGCTTCCCCTTTGCCTGGATTATCTGCGCGTGAATGTGGGACCACCCGGTCAGCCAGCCACCTTGTGCAGCCTCACTGGGTCTGCACAGTTGCCGCCCCGTGCCCGGGGTCTGCTAGTTGCCGCCTGTGCACCTGGGGGCTGCCAGCCGCTGCTGTCTGCGTGCCCGGTCTGCACCTCCGCCTTTTCCTGCCTCGACTCCGCCCCTCTTACCAGTCTGGATGAATCGTTGTTGGACTTCCAAACAGTTTGATTTTCTGAGTTCTGGTTGTTTTCTTGTTTCTAAATCTTTGTTGTCCTTAATTTGGTTGTGAGAAGAGGCACAGTGCATCTGCCTATGCCTCCATCTTGGCCGGAAGTCGTAGCTCAGTTTTTTGATTCCTTGTCTTGGAAGAGTCTATGAATGTAAACTCATATGATATTCATCTAGTTGTAAATGTCTCTTACACCTGTCCTGTTCTGCTCGTATTCTGTAGCACTGTGAATTTTGGTATGTTTTTTTTTTTTTAGCATTGGAAGATTTCTAGTTTTTCTTGCTTTCCAGCTCAGCTATATGGTTATGGGTTTCTCTTACATTTAACCCAGCATATCTATGTGTTCAGGGCTTCTCCTGGCACCTCGGTTTGCCATTCTCAGGGTAATCTCTGTAAAAATGTCATTCATCCCTTCATTCATTCATTTGACAATTTTAAATCCTTATGAGGTTTCAGGCACCATGCAAGGCATATGGGATGAAACAAACATGAGTGACACAAATGCCATTTCCCAACAAACTTATAATCTTGGAAAGGCAGCAAACTCCAGGGCAGTGGGGCTTGTCCTTGGCACAGGTTTGTACAAAAGGGAACAGGAGCAAAGAATACGGAGCCACTGACTCGCAGGAAAGCTGGGGAAGGCTTTGCACTTATGGCCCTGGGTGACGAATGTGACCAAATGAAATCCATCCATGATCAGCATGTCAGTGACACAAATTAACCTTGACATTTCTGATCTGCACCTGTTTTAAAATGCAATAGAGCATAAGGCAAAGTGGGTTGTTCAACTACTCGAGAAACCCGGGTCAGAGTTCTCACTCCACCTCTCTGTGAAGCATGAGCAAGCCGTTGCACATTTCTACACACTAGTTTCTCACCATATTATTCTCACCATATTAAGCCAGTTGGCTTAAATAATCTCTACAATCTTCTCTAGCTGAAGATTGCATGATTATTATACTGAACAGTCATCATTTTCCCACAGGGGAAAAAAAGCACTTTTATTAAATTATTTAAGGAAATGAAGCTAAATATATCTGTTTTTGCTGAGGTCAACAAATGCAAATTTAGCTAAAGCAGCAGACATGGAAGAAGAAAACAGACAAACCAAAAATCTAAAGCGAAGAGAGATTGCTGGTGAGCCTTGGATGCAGTTAGCACAATAATGCTGGCACACAGCGAACTGAAACTGAGATTGTTTAGTATGAATGGGTGGAAAGTCGCTTTGACTGAAATCTGCGGTTGACATGCTTAACCACAAACTTCTCAAAGTTAGAAGCACCATCTTTTCCTTGCAGCCCACTACTGAGCACCAAGGGACCCTTATTAAATCCAAAATGGTTGTTCAAAAGAAGAGAGCACCAGTTTCTTGGTGTTTGTTGGGCTGCTGTAAACGTTCTTCTAACCTGCCACAGGAACAATCCCGTCCCTCCTCCGGGCAAGCAGCCCCTTCCCTTAGCGTAATGAACACGGTTAATCCAACTCTCAGAAACCCTACATCAAGGATAACAAAAACTATGACCTCGAGAGCACAAACTGGTATGAAATGAGGTAAATTACGGTGCTAAATGCGTAGCTACAATTGCTCACCCAATTCTGAATTTGTTGTTTACAATCTTCAGCTCAGCTCTGCCAACGTTGGGTTCCTGTCCCAGCAGCCAAGGCAGACAAAAGGGGAAGCGCAGCGCCACCTGCTGTCCGTCCACTGGGAGCTGTGGAGAAATTGCTATTCTCTCCGAAAGGAATTCCTTCCAGTGGGACTGTGACTACATTTTGTAAATTAATTTACTCTACTGTAAACGAATTCATGAAATTTAGTTGTTTTAGTATGTTTTATTGTTTGTGATTTTTTTGTCATATTCTGCATAAGGGTCTCATACAAAAATGAAATTTGAAGTTTAAGCCTAGATTAGAATATTTTAATGTATGTTTCGTAAAACCACAACATACATTTTTTTTTACTTTTTAAATATGTTTATTGATTGTAGAGAGAAAAGAGGGGGGAGATAGAAAATCAATGAGAGAGAGAAACATCGTTTGGTTGCCTCCCATATGCACCCCAACTGGGGATCAAACCCACAACCTAGGTATGTGCCCTGACCAGGAATCGAACTGCAACCTTCTGGTGTACGGGATGATACTCCGATCAAATGAGCCACACAGGCCAGGGCAACATACATTTTTTTAAAGTCATCCGACCTTAATTACAATATTTTCCTTTACATTCATCTTAAGTACCATAAAATTAATGCCATACACTCAGGTAACTATTGACTAGGGGAAATGTATCAAACAATGTTATAAAAGAAACAGCATCTTAACTGACTAGATTTTAAGTTTTGTTACTCCCATTATTTTTTTATGCTCAGAAAATCATTACATTCAATTATTTACCTACTTACCTATGTATTTGTAATACATTTATGCCAAAGTTTTAACAATATTTTCACTCTTTTTTAATAAAGTTTATTTCTATATCCTTGGGGAAAAAAAAAAAGAAACAGCATCTTTTGAGTGATTAAGATAAATATTTTTAATGTAACATATTGAAATTTAAAGAAATTGATTCAAGCATAGTCTTGCTTTCAAAAAAAAAAAAAAAAGCCAAAACTTTGCATCAAGTTTACTGATCTTAACTGGACTCAGTATGTGATTCTATTTTTATAAAACCTATTCTAAGCACTAACAGTGGTGCACGGGGACTCTTTCAGCTGTGAAAGAAGAAGCCCCTGGTTAGGACTTGATACTGACTTTCTAGCTTGGATGATTTGGAGCTTGAGTGTTATGACCAGAAAAAGAAATGGTGACGATGTCAAGGACAGACACAACGTCTCCAAACCCTTGCCTCCCACACAGCCGTCCCTTGGACTCTGTATGGCTGCCACAGCAGCAACCTGGACAGAGAGGCCTCAAGTTCCCTTCCTCTGGCTTCTCCCTTCTCCAGCATCTGACGCCAGTTGATTTTATTAATTAAGCTTCTATTTCTACAACAAGGAGTGACAGCAGAAGATAAATGCTTGTTTTTTAATACAAATATTCCCAAAAATATTAGGAGAGAAAAGGGTGTTAGAAAAGGTTCTCATGAAACAAATTATAGATTGAGCCATAAGAAACAGCTGCTACTTGAATATTTTTTCCTAAAATAAAGCAATTTTGCACACTACTTAGGAAATACTTAGGAGACTTGAGAAAAGGAACACTGACATGGATGTGACTAGGAAATAACATCCCGTGGAAGTGCAGTTTTTATGCTCACAGAATTTGTTTATGAACACGATCATGCTTATGTAACACTAGGTTGGATAAAACTAAGCTGGATATCACTTAGCTAGATGCACACACTGAAACACGCCTCCAATAGGGACTATCAATTTGTGTGTTAAGACTTAGTTTCTCATCCTGTTTTAATAATGAAGTCTCTGTCAAACTTTTCTTGTTTTAATATAAATAAGAACTACACATAACAGTGCCCTCGTCGGTCCTGGGATCTGTCTCTTGCTTCAACAGGGTTCGGAGGGAACAGACCTAGGGACGCCCCCCACCCCCCTTTCCAACTCCCTTCTCTATCTTCTTTTTTAGTCACCATCTTCGAAACCACCTCAGCCCTCCTCACCCTCTGAGACCAACTGGCACCATTTTTTCGACCTTAATTCTTCACTGCCGAACAACCATGAGCTCCCAAATTCGCCGGAATTATTCCACCGAGGTGGAGGCGGCGGCCAACCGCCTGGCCAACCTGCATCTGCGGGCCTCCTACACCTACCTCTCTCTGGGCTTCTATTTCGACCGGGACGATGTGGCTCTGCAGGGCGTGGGCCACTTCTTCCGAGAGTTGGCAGAGGAGAAGCGTGAGGGCTCTGAGTGTCTCTTAAAACTGCAAAACCAGTGCAGTGGCCGCATTCTTCTCCAGGAAGTGGCGAAGCCTTCCCAAGATGAGTGGGGTAAAACTCAGGACGCCATGGAAGCAGCCTTGGCCTTGGAGAAGACCCTGAACCAGGCCCTTTTGGATCTGCATGCCCTGGCTTCTGCCCGCACAGACCCTCATCTCTGTGACTTCCTGGAGAACCATTTCCTGGACGAGGAGGTGAAGCTCCTCAAGAAGATGGGCGACCACTGACTAACATCCGCAGGTTGGGCGGCCCCCAGGCTGGGATGAGAAAGTATCTCTTCGAAAGGCTCACCCTCAAGCACGGCTAGCAAGCCTTTGGAGCCCAGAGGCCTTCGAGGGGCCCCTCTGCATTTCCCTGGTGTCTGGCTTTTGCCTGAGCCTGATAACCCTGAAACCCACCCTGAAACTCTCTCCCATGCATTGGACCAAATGGAAACAATAAAGCATTTTGCAGCAAAAAAAAAAAAAAAAAAACCATAAAATTAACATCTTCGTACATCAACTGACAGACATGCTCTGTTGCAAAAGTCCACTTTTAAGGCAGTTGCTTGACAGTAACAAAGCACCTCCTCAAAGAAATGAAAAGAAGTTAAGCTCCCAGGCCAACTCATGGGAAGCTACATAATTCACAATGCAGCTACACTACAATGTTATTTTACAGACCTGAACTGCAGGCTCAGGAAGCAGAACGTTGGGGGGAAAAAAAGAATAAAAAGGTCAAAAAGTGGCATTGTAATACTTAGTGTTTGTGACACCATTTCTAACATTCTGGTGTATTATGCAATTTTTAAGTACCAAAATATATATTTAATTCCAGATAGCAGGTGAAAGAATGTGAAGTCTGAATCATTTATGTATTCGAAGATCACTGACTCAACGGTTCAATTTATACCACAGTACAAACTTAGGTTCATTTTTTCTGTCTAGGCAAAACCACACCTGTAAAGGTTCGGATGAGCAACCACAGGCCCCACTGCAAAGCTTCCACTGAAAGGACAAGACTTATTCCAATTCAAAGACTTTCTGAACAAGCGAAACAGGAACGTGGCAGTATTGAAACTGACCAAGATCCCTCAGCCTCAGTCTCTAAACGATGAAACTAAGAAAGACAAAGACAAACCTGAAATGCTGGCTTCGAAACAACGTATTACAGCGTACCATAATAAAAAGATTGACACTCTGGAGAAAAAAAAAAAAGAGTACACAAATTTTCAAAAAGTACTCCTCAAAGAACCAGGGTTATTTGAAGATGGAGGAGTCCAAAGTAAAAGTCTGGAGTTAGCTTTTAGCCTCGGGAAGAACATTGGCAGCAGCTGGAAACATTTTTATAAAAATATGCTTTTAACTGAATGATGATACCATTGACTTCAATTTTTTTTTGAGTTAGTACTCCTTGAAAGAAATATAAGTTATATCAAATACTTGACTTTCATTTGTGATTAATTTTCTTCATTTTCTAAAAAGACCATTTTAGTAAGGAACTATTTTATATATTCTATCTCAATAATTTATACTGTTACAAGGCATATTCATTTTCATAGATCTGTCTTTTACTTCAAGTTTTCTAGGTTTACAATTTTTACTTTTGGCATATGTGAAGTTTTTAGTCCCACTGAATTGTTTTTCAGGCATTCTGAAATTTTGTTTTCATTAAGTTATGGATAATATGGGTATTTTAGTGTTTATTTCACTTAAAATCAAAATAAATACTGAAGTGCCAGAAACACCATTTTTGCTGGCACATCATAATGTCCGGTGGAGCTCAAACAAAGATGGCATGTTGAGGAAGAAGAAAGAAGTAGGACTCAAGAGACCTATATTTCAGGTTTAAATAGAACCTACAGAGGTCATAAATAGTGAATGGAAACCCCTCACCAATACATAATTAAAAATTAAAGCAATACTAAGCCATAAACTAAGCCAAAAAGAGTCCTTATAATTCCCACAATGAATAATAAATATTTTTGTTAAATATTTCATTTCCACCCCCCAAAAATATAATGTGTTGGTTCCCTGAGCATAAGACACACCCAATCTATTTACTGGAGCCCAGTCCTCCTCTCCAGCTGGTTCTGCTCCTGATTCAGCTTCTATCCATCAGTGACTTCAGCTCTCCAGGCCTTTTGCCTTCATGTTTAAAATCTAAATTCAACCAAGTAAATGTGAAGATCTAATTGGCTTTATTAAGATATTCATGAATAAGGCAACATCCCATCTAGCAAGCAGAGGGTTTGCATAAAATGGAAGTCTTCTACAGGAAGATGGGTGGGGCGAGGGAGCCATTAGCAAAAGAGGAAAGTGTTCTCTTTGGGCCAGGACATCATCTTTTGGGGGACAGGGCCCAACAAGGGCTGTAAATGCAGATTGTTTCTTCTTCCTTTGGGGCTGGGAGGGGGGCGTTTTGAGGGACCGTGTGAGAGATACCTTACTCGTGCTAGACCAGAAAATCCCACATTGGTTGATTAAGATTACATTTCTGATGAAGGTTAAAACTGCAGTTAGGTCAGGTATTGAGTCTAGGTTTGGTAAAATGGCTTTAGCATAAGCAACACCATTTTGGGCCTGTGTTTTTCTCTTTAACATTCACACAGTACAGGTTTTGACTGGATGATATCCAGCCTCCCATCCAGCTCTAAAGAATTACTCCCTGTTTCTAATCATTGCAGAGTCAGTCTTTGGTACTCATGATGTTTTATGATAAGAAATGTGGATTTGAAAAAAATATGTATAGACTCGGTCTTCATCCCCATTTCTAACATAGTACTTCTAAAACCCTTGGAATTTTCTAAGTGATGATTGAGAGCAAAGTGTCTTGATATATTAATTAGGTGACTTGAAAAACATACAAGGATGGGAGCTGGTTGCCAGGGTAACCAACCTCATGATTAGTACCAATGAGGTGTTTGTTACACACATTATGACACATATAAACAATGAAATACTATACAGCTGTCAAAGAGACTGATGTATCTCTATTTATATCAATATGAATAATCTACAAGTTATGATAGTAAAGAAAAAAACCCTAGGTGCAGAATACCCAGCATAGTGTGCTGTCATTTGCGTTACCTCTTTTCCAGTTGAATTTTCGGATCATAGACGCTGTGTTTTGGCCAACCGGCATGGTTTAACTGGCTTTGTGGCCACACTTAGGCCATAGCACCTTTCCATTTTCTCTTCACCTTCTCTTCTGTTTACCTCCTGCCCAACAGAATATTCCGCTTCTGCCCTGGCTGTGGTTGACAAGATTAATGTGAGTCTAGAATGTAGAAAAATTAGATTCTTAGATAATTTCCTTTACCATACAGTAAGAGACTAGATGTTCAAATTATAAGCTTCTACCTTGAGGTTGTTTGATCTATGGATTCTGTTGTATTTGTAAAATTCTGTTGATAAGGGATAATGCAACATTTTTATGTGCTCATGGCCTTTGAGTCTTAAAAAACTGGGGCCTATGAAAAGATGTTTTTTAGAAGTTCTCCCTGAAAGTCATATAATATTGGATGTCAACTGTAAGTGAAAAATAAAAATTTTTCTAAAAGTTCTAGAGTAAAGCTCTGGGGTACAACTGAGCACAACTTAGCATCTGAGATGTAACCAATTCTCTAGCTATGGCTGAAAAAATAATAGGAAATGGGAAGAAGTATAGTGAGACTTTAATTTCATTATGGTGACTTGAGAAAGGGAAACCCACTTTTTGTACTTTGTTGGAACAACAGAAGGAAAATATAATAGTCAACTGTGCTTTAATTGTTGATAAGAAAAATTACAGTATTAATGAGGAGAGGAACTTAAACATTTCTGTGAAATCAAGAAGTTTAGTTCACAATCAAATTTTGGGCCTATTGTATCACTGGAATATAAGTCCAGTGTACCGGAAACAAGGGAAGTGAGGGAATTCTCCAGGGTAGACAGACCTCTACCTCTACCAGAATTTATTGTGTATGTAGCCTTCAGGTTTCCTTAATTAATGGCTCTTCCTTGACCCATTTCAGAATTTCTGGGAGCAACATAAAAGAAGAATTTACATAAAGCCTTCTGGGGCTTCACTGTTTTTTTAATTAGCCTAGGAAGTGTGTAAGATTTTTGAAGTAACTCCAGCAACATCCAAGCAGAATATGTTGCTCTGGATTTGGTGAGAAAACAGAGTCACTACAAATATTAAGAAATAAGTTTAACATAGGAGCTCAAGTCTGCAGCTAGAAAGGAAGGAAAACGGTCACTAACATCCTTGGCTTACACTAAAGCCCTGGAGGAAAAGGAGGAGCCGGACCTCACGGTGAAGCCGGAGAAACTGCTGCACCATCACAACTGCCCAGGAGGACCTCTGGGGAAACCTGTAAAGCCACTATGTGTGGCCACCATGACTTCCTGTGAATAGTGGCTTTTTCTTCCACTTCCACCCTCAAAGCCTCCATGTCAGTTTCTCTCTTGCCCAAATCTAATTCAGAACCATCTCCTGATCTGCTTTCACCTAATTTCTCCATCTCAGTCTCTTTTCATGATTCCTCTTCATTTCTTGGAAATCAGTCCCAGGACCTCCCTTCTGATTTCATCCAGTCCCATGACTTTAAATAACATCTCTGTACTGGTGATGTGCTCAAATATATATCTCCAGCTCAGACCCTGCCCCTGGACTCCTGCCTCATATATTCAAGTGCCTCTTGATTTCTCGGCTTAAATGTCTAGTAGCACAAATCAAACTCTTAATTTCCCCCAAGAAAAGTGTTTCCCTCAGTCTCCCCATCAGAATAAATCGCAACTCTGTCTTTTCAGTTGCTTAAATCAACAGTCCTCTTGATTTGTCTCTTCCAACCCAAATCTAATTCATTGCCAAACTTTGTCATCCTTATGTTCAGAATATTATCGAGTACCTCACTATGTCTCATTAGCTCCACCTCTGTAATCTTGTACGAGCTCCCATCTGGATATCCAAAATGACCTCCTAAGCCTACACACCCAAGTCTATTTCCAATTCCACCAGCAAAGGGATCCATCTGAAACGTAAGTTAGACCACATCATGTCTCTGCTCAGAATTCTGCAATGACATTCCATTCACTCAGGTTAAAGTCAAATGTTTTACATTGTCACGTTATCAGAAAGGCCTGTTCCGATCACCTTACATAGAACAGCAATCCTGTGAGTACTCTCCTCTACCTGCTTTATTTTTCTCAATAGTTCATGTCACCATCTGACCTATTATGGATTTATTTAGTATTCTGTATGGAATCCCACCATGGACTGAATTGGGTCCCTCCAAAATTCACAGTTTGAAGCTCTAGCCCCAATGTGATGATATTTGGGGATGAGCCTTTGAAGCTAATTAGGTTTTGATGAGGGTGGGGTCCTCATAATGGAATTAATGCTCTTATAAGAAGAGACACCAGAGAGTTTGTTTTTTCTCTTTTTCTCTCCACCCTGGAGGCCTTAGCTTAAAACCAAGACAACTCTTTCCTCATTCCCTGAGAAGGAGTGCTGTCTTCAAGCCAGAAACCTCACCAAGAACTGACTCTGCCTATACAGTGATCTTGAACTTCCCAGGCTCCAGAGATGTGAGAAAATGAATTTCTGTTGTTTAAGCCACCCAGTCTATGATGTTTTGTTATGGAAGCCTGAGTAGACCAGGACACTCCCACCCTCCCCAACTAGATTATAAAATTCATAAGGGACCAGATTTTGTTTTGTTCACTACTGTATCCCAGCACCTAGTCACTACTCAAAATACAAAGTATTCACACAGTAAACAAACTACTGAATGAACGACTTGCCCAGTCTTAGCTTGAATGTGGCAGAGCTTGGGCTAGCTCAGATGCTGACTGATAACTATAAAATGAAGTGGGAACAAGTTTTCTATCTTAATTGTGTGACTCTAATTTGCAAATGATAATATAAGTAACCCACTTTCAATATTCTGGAACATTCAGAAAATACAAATACAAATTCTGCCTCTCTGGTTTTCTCCTATTCGAAGGGAGTGGTCCTCTATTTGAGAACCTTCTAGCACATCTGTCCTGCCACAGACTTCATCCAGTGAGCAGCCTTTCGGGATTCCGAAAGCACAGCATTAAATTCCACTCCCCCTGCAAACCACAGAAATGTGTGGCTTCCTTAAAAGCTATCGCCAGGCTAACTCCCAGTGCAAGGGCCAACCAATAAGCACCTGAGGTCCTGACTTTGAAACCAAGTCAGTCCTTTCTTAATTCCCCCAAGAGGGAGTGCATGTTGTTACAGAGACATAATTCATGATGCGAATTAGCTTTAGATAGTAATTCATCTGGTTCCAACAACACGGAAAGCTCAAAAACATTCGGACGCATTTCCTTCAGACAGCTGAAGTAGAGTGCTTTCCAAGCAGTAAGTAATGATTGTCTCTGAAAATCAAGCCAAATGGGCCAGAAATGAGAAGCAGTTTGTAAAATCCTGTGTCTGGGCCCACCAGAGCCAATTACTCTAACAGGGGCAATTTGTGTGTCTTTATTTGGATGCTTGAGATAGCCTGTTTACTGCAAGGTAAACGAATTGATGTGCTCTCTCCGTGTAATTGAGGGAAAGCCTGCTGGATCACAAATTCATCCAGTGATTACTTTAGGATTCCTCTGAGAAAGTGCTTACATAATTTCCTTTGTATGTGTTTTCCAAAAGGACATATGTCTCCTATCCAGTGTTCTCGAGACCACAAATGTACCCCATTGATTTTCTCCGTCTACAGTGCGTCGATTTTCAGACCAGTGTGTAAGGTGAGAGGAAACAATAACTGTGTATAGAAAATATTGATCGGCAACCATTGATTGAAGGCCCCATGGTGTCAAAAGATTAGTTACTTTTAAAAGAAGTACTAAAGGTGACTTTCACCTACTTTTTATTGACTGACATGACCAGATAAACCCTTCTATTCAAAGCCATAAACTCTTCTCCAGAAGCCATAATGAAACAGACCATTTTAGTCCCTTGCTTCAGATCTAAATAATGCTGTCAATGTATTTTCCAAATACATACAAACATATGCAGTGCTGTTACCAAATATCATATTGCAATTTAACTACACTACTAATTAATATCCTTAGTGTTTACAATGTTCCCCAAATTGTTCCAAGTGATTTTTTAAAATACTTTTATATGTACTTATCTAATCATCACCAAACCCCTCTGAGGAAGATACCAATTTTATCCCCATTTCAAAGAAGAGAAAACTGAAGCACAGAGAGATTAAGTAACTCATCCAAAGTCACACAGCTAGTAAGCGGGAGAGCCAGGCTTTGAAATCAAATAGGCTGGCTGTAGAAATTATACTTTTAACCACTACACAAGGGTACCACTCAAACACTGAGGAAAATGTAAGAAACTTCATTGGTCAAAATTGCCAATGAAAATTATTCAAATCCTAGCCATTACTTCTGCACCTGAAGAAGGTGAAAAAGGAAATGTAATTATTTAAACTATAAGCAATTTTTCTGAGTTATCTTCAAAATTTATACTTTCATAGCTTAATAACATACTCAAGGAAGATTTCCTATTATGATTTATCTTTTTAAATCCTCTAGACTTTGAATTGAAAGGATTTAAGAATCTAAAGAAATTATTAGAGAAATACAAGTCAAAACGACAATGAGCTACCACTTTACACCTATGAGGATGCTAGCATCAAAGAGGAAAACAACAGAAAATAACAAGCGTTGGCAAGGATGTGGGGGAAACTGGAACCCTTGTACGGTGTTGGTAGGAATGTAAAATGGCACAGGTGTTATGGAAAGTAGTATGGAGTTTCCTCAAAATACTAAACCCAGAATATCATGAAGTCCAGCAATTCCAAGTCCAGGCATATACCCAAGAGAACTGAAAGCAGGGTCTTTAACAGATATCCATAGACCCATGTTTGTAGCAGCATTATTCACAATAACCAAAAAGTGAAAGCAAACCTAAGTACCCATCAACAGGAAAATGGGCAAACAAAATATCATACATACATAGAATGGGACTATTATTCAGCCTCAAAAACAAAGGATATTCTGACACATGTACAACATGAATGAACCTTGACATAGTGCTAATGAAATGAGCAGTCACAAAAGAATAAACACTGCATGAGCCCCCATACATGAGGGACCTAGAGTCATCAACTATCGAAACAGAAAGAGGAATGATGGTTGTCAGGAGCTGGGGCAAGAAGGAAATAGAGAGTTATTTTTTGATGGGTATTGAGTTTCCACTTGAGATGGTGAATGGGTGATGGGTAAGGAGTATCCATTTGAGATGGTGAATGGGTGATGGATAAGCAGTGTCCATTTGAGATGGTGAATGGGTGATGCATAAGCAGTGTCCATTTGAGATGGTGAATGGGTGATGGGTAAGCAGTGTCCATTTGAGATGGTGAATGGGTGATGGGTAAGCAGTGTCCATTTGAGATGGTGATGGTGATGGTTGCCCAATAATGTGAATGTGCTTAATGCCACGGAACTGCACAATTCAAAAATAGTCAAATTTTGTGTTATATATATTTTACTACAATAAAAAGACTAAATATTTTTGTGTGTTAAGGTTAGATAGATGATTGATAGATAGATAGATCCACTCTTTTTTATAGTAATCGAAGCTATGAAGACTGTTCTGTATCTTCTTTTCTTACCTTAACAAGTTAGCTTAGAAATAATTCCATATTAGCACACTACTCTAAAAAGCTGCTTAAGATTCTATGGTTAGGGATACCATAATTTATCTAAGCTACCTGTTATCGATGATTGTTTAATTGACTCCAGTCTTTTGTTGCAATAGACAATGCTGCAACAACAAAAAAAATCCTCTAAAATAGAAAGTGCACAATAGTTCTTGCATTAGTCACGAAAGATGAGATAATATAGTTTTAAAATAAAAACAACCCCAAAGCCATTTACTAAGGTAAGAAAAAACTCTAGACTTCTCTTAAAACAGCAAGAGTTTATTTCTTACTCATGCGACATGTCCTACAGAGGTCAGCAAGAGCTTCTGCTCTACACAGCTCCACCATCTACCTCCCGACTGCATCATCTAGATGTTCCATCCTCCCTCCTCAATCACGGGGCTTCCCACCACTCAGTCCAGAGGAGACTCGGAGGTCTTAGCCAGAACTAGTATTCGCTGTCTCCCAACTTTAAAATAGCTTTAAATGTAGGAGAATAAAATGAACTATTTGTTGAGTGTTATGACTATCTCTTCCACATTTCAATCACACAAATAGAAATAATTTTCTCACTACAGGTAAATTCAAAGTTTGCAAATTGTTTATGGAAAGCTTCCTAACTCTCAACTGATTATATTTCATTCAACAACTATTTATATCACTCTTAACTACATGCTAAGTGCAGGAACATGGTACACATTCAATATATATTTGCTGAATAAACAAAGGAATGATCCCTAATTATACTAGTAATTGCTGCCATTTCTCCCAGAACAATCCAACTACTAGAAATGTGTAGAAAGAGCAAATAAGAAACCACTTCTGTTTTCTCACCTAGTTACTTGGCAAAGGCCCAAATTACCCTAACTTCCTAACAACTTGGTGGTTGGGAGAACCAGGAATCTTCCTGAGCTCTAAATTACAAGTAAGCAATAATCATTACCCATTCAAAATTCTCATTGTTTCAAGGTCAAACTATAAGCCTCAGTTGGCACTTAAACATCTCAGCTTACAGCTCACATTTGCATTTCACACAAACATTAAGCATAGGTAAAAGAAGAAAATAGATTCAACCTAATCCAGTGGCTAATTAGTAACACCTGCACCGAGGCACGCTCCCAATCTTGCTTCCCAATCTTGCTGTTAGGTTACTGTTTGCATTAAGGATAAGTGATTATGCCTGTCAAATTGTGACAGGACTTGCTTTCTTTTTCTGTTCCTGTATAAATTAAATGCTATATTTTTAAATATCCCCCAACATTTTTAAATGACACTGCTATTTTTGATTTCCAGTTAACGGATTTCAATTGTCGGTGACAGAATTATAATTCGATTTATAAAAAATAAGGAAGGTGTATTTACATGTATAAGCATATCCTTTTAATCATTAGTATCAGAGTGTCTTCTCCACTCAAACTGGTGCTTATCATTTTATCTGCATGGCTAGCAGGGCACCCAGCATGGGCAGATACTCAACACATACTTGTTGAAATAATCCAACTTCTTCCTCAATGTTCACAACTCCCAGATCTCCAGTCCTAGCCACTCTCTAGCTAAACACCTTTCTGCGTGTCACCATTCCACAGACAGTGCATGCTCTTCTGCAATAAGCATTCACATTTTTTCTAAGTTTACAGTCCTTCAAATCAAGGTCAAAAATTCAGATTGCCCCTTGTCCACACACAGGAGAAATCGTTCTTCCTCTAGTCCTGGAGGTGGTGTCACAGTGTGAAGTGGGCTTGAGGCCAGCAGTCCTCACCCAGGACCACAGGTAGGTCTTTGGAAATTCAGGAATCCCCCAAACTTCACACAAAATCGGTGTCGTGTGGATCTCGTCTCTCCCTCGGGGAAGGAGTGGGGTGGCTGCAGGGTAACATGGGTTGGTGGCATTGCCATGGTGGCAATCCCAGGTGTAGTGGGACAGCTTGGGTGTCAGTGTGGTCACCATGGTGGTCATTCCAGGTTCACGTGAATGGTGTCCACGCAGGATCAATGGTGGTTGTTATGAGACCTAGTGTGTGGTCAGGACTGGCTAATTTGCAGGGCCCAGGGCAAAATGAAAATGTGGATCCCCTTGTTCAAAAATTACTTAGAATTTCAAAGTGGCGACAAAAGGGCACTAAAGCAAGTGTGGGCCCTTCTGAGCACAGGGCCCGGTGCAACTGCCCTGGTGACAGGCCCATGAGGCAGGCCGGTTTGCAGTGTCGATGTGATGACAGCGGTGGCTGCAGAATCCATGTGTTTCACATCAGCAGGTCTCGGTGACTGAGCTGCAGGACCAGGTCTGCGGGGTTGATGGGGCAGCAGAGATCTCAGCAGCACCGAACTCCAGGGACAGCAGTGTAGATTGTAGCTGCTAGTGTTTGACTCCTCAAAAGACACTTCTAGGGGGTGGGGGTGGGCATTACTTCCTGGCTGACTAATGTCATTCCTGGTTCCACAGCCATCCCCGTGATTCTATGGGCTACCAATATCTTAAGGACAGAAAGCCTCCCTTCCTGCCCCGGCTGGTGTAGCTCAGTGGATTGAGCACGGGCCTGTGAACCAAGGGATCGTGGTTCGATTCCCATTCAGGGCACATGCCTGGGTTGCAGGCCAGTTCCTGGCAGGGGAGGCACGAGAGGCAACCATACATTGATGTTTCTCTTCCTCTCTCCTTCTCTCCTTCCCTTCCCCTCTAAAGATAAATAAATAAAACATTCAAAAAACCTTTAAAAAAAAAAAAAAAGAAAGAAAGAAAGCCACCCTTCCTAATTCAAAACTGGATTTGCTTCTTCAGTTCACAACAAAGAACCCCAACTGATCTGTGGCCTGTGTGCCTCCACTGGGGAGCGGGCAGTGGCTTGTATCAGAGTCGCAGGGTTCTCGGTCTCAGACGCCAGCCTGACTGCATTCCAATCCCAACTCTGTCTCCTCCATGCTTCATGACCTACTTTCCCCTTATATAAAGCAGCATTAATAAAATCTGCTTTGCAGTGTTGTTGTGTGAGGAATAAGCAATAATGCAGGGGAACTGCCTGCCATTCATGTACTTAAATTTAATTCCCTTTTCCAGACTCCCTTAAATTATAAGTAAAACTCAAGCTTCTCCTTAACAAATGGTGTTATAAGGTGAGTTAATAAACAAGGATCAGTGATGGCTCAGATGTGTTTAATATTTTTTTTAAAAATCGAGTATTCTCTGTTTACTAAAGATATTTTGAAAATTCAAATAAAATCTGCAGAAAACTGAGTTAGAGCATTCTATAAATTATACAGGAAAGATGAATGAAAAACTGAACATAAGAATTAAATACCATGATAGTTCCAGATCACTACAAGTGTTTCATTTCTGGGATTGATAGGTCAAGTGAGAGGCCATGTGCCCAATATTTCTGAATTTCAGGATTGCGTCTGATAGGGTCTCAGGATACTTTACGGTGCCCTTGCAGACAGGAAGCAGTAAGAGGTGGGTACCGGAAATGACTCAGCACAGTGGGTCCACAACTGGTTAAATGACCACAGCCTCAAGAATGGATGATGATGTGAAGGAGCAGGGTTTCTAGTGTACATGCCAGGACAATTTCCTTGGTCCTGTACGCATGCTTATTATGACTTCAGTGAAGCCAATTGACTCACTTAATTATTTATTCAAAAATATACAGTAAAACCTACTATATGTCATGCACTGTGCCAGTCACTGAAGATAACATGCTGAAAAAATGTAGATTTCTGCATTCCAGATTTTAGAGGTTAGGGAACTAAAGAAGTGAAGCCTATAAACTATTCATAATGTGGTCTGATAAGTGCTAGGACTGGAATAAACAGAGAGTAGTAGGGCAGCTCAGTGGTGGGCTAGCTCAGCCAGTAATGAAAGAGTCCTGGAAAAGTCAGTTGAAGCTTGAAGAATAAGAAAGTTAACACGTATTTTTTAAAAAAGGGGGGGAAGTGTTACAGAACAGTATGTGCAGTGACTCAAATTGAGATAAAGCCTGGACTGTTCCAAGACTCATGCTCCTGGTTGTATGTATGGAGCAGTGTGCGAGGTGGGAGTCACGAGAGATGAGGGTGGAGGTGACAGGACCACTTGAGAGGCTCACTAGCAACACTATGTTACATAATAAGAACCCCTAAGGATTCTGGTAAGTCAAAGTGATAGGCTAAATACAAGAAATTTAGTAGGGATAAATGCAAATTTCAAAATCTAACTACTGAAGGACAGGGTGGATGCAGCCTTGTGAAAAAGACATAGGGATTTTTAGTTGATGACAACATCAATGTGATTTGAATGAGTGAGGGGGTAGCCCATAAAACAAACTGCTTCAAAATACAAATCCTAAAAGGAAAAAGTCAGAATCCGACTTCATGGTGTGGTGCTTGCCATAAATTTTGTGTCATTGTATTCGCCTTCAAATGTCAAAGGGCTTTTGACAGGAAAGTAGGATCAGACTGTTCTGCAAGGCCTCAGAGGACAGAAGTGTGAGGAGAGCACATGTGCACTAAGGAGAAGAAATCAACTCTGCCTAAGCTCATCAAGGCTGAAACGACTGCCGGGTGTGGTGGGTAGTTACTGTGCTGAAGCACGGTCAAGCAGAGGCTTGTCTGTGATCATGTGGATGATGTCTCCAAAGACCTTCATGCAGCTCTGACTAAGTATGGTAGGAGTGAGGAGATAAAAAATGGATGAGAAATGACCCTGCCTTCTAGGCAGTCACAATGATGTTATTGTGCGGTACATTAAGCGGTACATAGAAATTAATAAACACATTGAAATTATACTCTCACTCAAAACGGTGGTATTTTTGAGAGGTTATTTCCCCTAAATATTAGTTTTTACAACTCAGTATGTATTAAAAACAAATTTACATCACCAAAACATCTTGTATTCCATGGTGAAGTTAAGATGGCATTGATTTACAACCTACCATAAGCAAACCCACACTCTGACCGTAAAGATTAAAAAGCTGTTCTCGGTGCTTGCCACCATGGGAACCCATCCAGTAATTAAGGCTCCAAGCTTTCTGTGAAATAAACTCAGATTTCTGCCTCCAGCTGTGCAATATACAACCTTATAGACCACATTTTTAAACTTACCATTAAAAGTATAAGAACCTTTTCCAGACCCTACAGAAACTACTCTTTGAGACAATGAGAGACATTTTTCATAGCACTAAGCTGAAAAAGGCACAATAGGTCAAAGTCTTTATACTCAGAGAGCACCTATACTCATTTATTTCAACTTCTGAGAGCGAACCACAGCAGTGCTGACCTACAGTTTTCTTCCAGACAGATTCATCCTGAAAAGATGCAAGATGACCTTTGTACTCAGCATGCAATAGCTACTCTTCTGTTCTGAGACTCTCATCTTGAATGCATATTTTCTTCCAGTTATGGATGTTCTTTGCAACATTCAGTTGACTTTGATCACCAATTTGACAGTTTAGCTCTACTACGGAAAATATTCTCCAGTTCAGGAACACAGCCTCACATAGAACATTGTAGTAGATCAGTCAAAGCAAGGCAATTTTTTTTTTAAGTTATACTTTTTTTTAAATTATATTTTATTGATTATGCTATTACAGTTGCCCCATTTTCCCCCCTTCATTACCCTCCACCCTGCACACCCCTCCCACCCACATTCCCCCCTTTAGTTCATGCCCATGTGTCATAAGTTCTTTAGCTTCTACATTTCCCACACTACTCTTG